>JAVHLU010001806.1:0-25047 GCA_036785755.1 Colletotrichum ledebouriae
CTTAACTAGTAGAGGGTATAGGTTAAAATACCTATATAGTGTTTCCCGAATTATGCCTGCGAACTAGGTGAATTTGTTATAGTCTTTTTGCGAAGGGGCTGCGGCGTAATTCCGAGCTTAATAAATATACTAAGCCCGAGCGAGGCACGCCCTTTAGCGTAAATAATATAGAGAGGGTCGCTAGAGAGTTTAGCCTTAATATAATTAATAAAACCCGCTCCTTTATTAACTACTTTACTATATATAGAGAGTATATTATTAGCATAGCCCTTAAGAGGGCTTACCTTAATAACCGTATAGGGGACTTTATAAGGTGCGATAGTATTAGAGCTAAGTAAGGAAACTTAGTAATAGAAGTTTAATAGGTTATTACGCACCCTATAAAGTAGCCCTTTTTTAAGCAGGTCCTCCGTATTACTAAGGTAGAGGTAGCCTAGGTAGCCTAGGCCTATTAGGGCTTAAACGTTAGTAAGTATAGCTTACGCCGACTACTTTAATATAGAGAGAGCGTTACTAACGATAGTATAGCTACGAAGGCGTTAGCTAACCTAATTAAATAAGAGGACTGCTAGCGGATAAAGCGGTAATAGAGGCAGTATTTAATAGTAGCGCAGGTAGTACGCGAGAGGAAAATTTAATAGTTTCGTAGATTAAATAATTAAAACTATATTATTATTAATATAAAGTTCAAGATCGTGAGGCTATAGGTATATATAAGTGCGGCTATGGTTAGGAAAGTTATAATTACGTAACTAAAGGCTATATATTGTTAGGAGGCGCGGAGTTAGAAGGTCTATTGCACTTAAGTAGGTAAAATCACTATATAGTAGCTAGAGGCCCTTATAATAGTCTTATTATAGTTTTATTAAATGTATTTCTATATCTTAGTAACGCCCTAGTATCCATATATAACTACTAATTATACCTTTATAATAGTTTTCAGAGTTATTTATCTAGTTATATTAGTATTAACCTTTCTAGTTATTATTAGAGGTTTTATAGCTAGTATAAGGTTTCTATTCTTATTATATTTTAAGATAACTTAAGTCTCTTTAGGTACTATGATATTATAATCTAGTTATTAGCTAAGAGCGTTAGCTCTATTATTCCTATTTCCTTTCTTATAAATAATCTTAAAGTTAAGTTTAGATAGAAATTCTAATTATCTTACCTATTACCTATTAAGTATCTTTAAGGTAGTAAAGTATAAAAGATTCTTATAATTTATATATATATTAACTAGGTATTTAGTTCCTAATAATCAAGGTCTCTATTTAATAAAAGCTTTAATAATTACTATGGGTTCTTTATTATATATTAAGTAGTTAAGTTCTAGTTTACTAAAGTTTCTCAATATAAAGGCGATTAGTTATAGTTAGTCTTCTTTATTATATTATCTAAGTTATATACTTATAGTGAAGTTTAGGGCGTTAACTCTAAATTTATATAATTTCTTAAGGTTTAGTATAGTAAGTATGATATCTTCCTCTACTAGTTAATGAATTTTATTAAAGTCTTATTAATATTCCTTAGTTTACTAGAATATATTATCTTTCTTAATAAGCTCTTAAGGTTTTCTACTAACCTCTATATAGGTTCTAATAAATTATTAATAGAAGTTTATAAATCCTAAGAAGGATTATGTATCCTTAATAGAAGTAGGTATAGGCTAATTATAAATAGCTTTTACCTTATATTTTAATATCTTAATAATCCCTAGTATAATAATATATTCTAGGAACTTACCTTCTTAGTAGTAAAATTAGTTTTTAGCAAGCTTAACTAAGAGTCTTGCTTCTTATAGTTATCTAAGTACTTTATATATCTATTTCTTATCTTCTTCTAGGCTTTTAAAGAAGATAAGAATGTTAATAAGGTATATTATAATAAACTTATTAAGTTATAGTTATAATATTTTATTAAATATAGTCTAAAGGATTACTAGTATATTTATAAGTCTAAAAGATATTATAAGCGTTCTAAAGTATCCATATTATATTTTAAATACTCTTTTTGATTCTTTGCCCTCCTTAATATAAATAAGGTTATAAGCTCCCTTAAGGTTAAGGGCTATAAACTAATTTATATTATATAAGAGGATATATGACTTAGAAATAAGTAGTAATAAGTTATAGTTCTTAATAGTAATATGACTAGGTTTTAAATAATTCATATATAGTTATTTCCGTTTATTTCCTTTTAATATAAAAAGTACTAAATACTTTATAAGTAATATTAAGAATATAATAAATCCTTCTCTTAAGTTTTCTTTAATGTAAGCGTTGAATACTTCTATTTCTTCTTACTTAAATCTATAAATCCTTTAAAATATTAGTTCTTCTTATAGTTTTAGCTTAATCTTATAATTATAGCTACTATATTCTAATAATTCTACATTAAGCTCTTTAGTAAATAACCTCTTAGAGTATTAGTATTATACTAGGATAATATTTAATCTTCCTTATTAATACCTATTAATACTAATATCCTAATACTTATATCCTTAATTCTTAAGTATACAGGGTTTTATATTATTCAAAAGTTCTTTATAGGTTATTTAAGACGCCTATCTTAAGCTATTACTTAATAACTAAGTCCTCTCCTTGTTATAGTTAGCTAGTTCTCTAATCCTTTTATAAGTTATACCTTTATAACTATAGAAGTCCTAGGATAATATTATAATTATCTCCTATATCTATAATATTAAAATAGACTTACTCTTAATAGCTATAGTAACCTAAAAGGAGTTATATTATCTCTAAATTAATAAAGCCTCTCTAAACTCTATCTTTTTTAATATTTATAGATAACATTCTTCTACTAGAGTTGTTATTCTCTATTTGATCTATTATGTATTCATTATACTAGGTAATATAAAGTTAGCCTATATACTACTATTTACTATTACTAGGGCGGGTTCTCTATTAATTATTATATTGACTAAGAGATATTATTTATTTATTTATAGTATATTAATATTATATAGGCATTTTATTAACATCTACGTATTATTATCCTATTGTAGTAGATACGTCTAGTTCTTTACTTACTTATCTTCTATAATTATCTAAATTATCTTACCCTACTTATATACTTTAGTAAAGCTATTCTCTTATATCCTTAGTTTCAATAAGCTAGATCCTTCTTATAGGAGTTACAATACTTTATCTTTATATATAGAATATACCTTATATTTATCCTATTAGTATTCCTCTTAGAATACCTTTATATTATTTAGGTATTTTATAGGGTTGTTATAGCTAAGTATAAAGGTAGTAATTCCTTCCCTATTCTAATAATATATTTACTAATAGGAGAGTTAGGAAACCTAATAGGTATATGGGACAGAGTTATTATTTTAGTTATAGGGGTAGTACTTATAAATATATCTTTCTCCTAAGTATTCCTTATACTAGTTATTAAGATAATATATTTAAAATACTTATAGATATTTATAATATATTAAAACCATGTATTTATTATTATTATTATCTAAGGGTAACTCTTTTACTTCTTTTTATTATTTAGGGGTATGCAGCGGACGTCCGACTTTATAATATTTAGAGGGTTTGCTTCCGAGCAGGAACGGATAGGGTTCCTATATTACTTTCCGTAACTAGTAGAGGGCATAGGTTAAAATACCTATATAGTAGTTCCTACATTTTGCTTGCGAACTAGGTAAACCTTTCATAGTCTTTTTGCAAAGGGGCTGCCGCGTAATCCTGAACTTAATTATTTAGGGGTTACTCTATAGAAGTATACTTTCTAGTTATTACTAAAGGATATAACCTCTTATATTTAGATTCTTAAGTTTATTTCTTTATAATTAGATTCCTCTTTAGAGTTAGTAATATTATTCTTAGATTTAGATCTATAAATAATTATCATCTAAGTATATTATTATATAATATTATAGAGTTTATGCAAGTTATAAGGAGTCTTAAGCTCTTATTCTTATACCTATTTATTAAATTATTATTTTATATAGGGGTTAAGGTTTTCTCTAGAATGCTCTTCTTCTTTATTAGATTCCTTATTAACTTATTCTCTAAGTTCTTAGTGAATCTACTAAATTTAGTTTAGGTTATTTTAAGTATAAATTCGTCTTATTAAGTATAATTCTATAGCTCTGACTTCTTATAAAGCTATAGAGCGTTCTTAAGTTATTTAATATAGGTTAGGTTATAGCCTCTGGCCACTGCATAGTGATTTTACCTGCTCAAGTGCAATAGACCTTCTAACTCCGCGCCTCCTAATAATACATAGCCTTCGGTTACGTGATCCTTTCCTAACTATAGCTATACTTATATATACCTATAGCCTCACGATCTTTAACTTTATATTAATAATAACGTAGTTTTTAATTATTTAAACTATAAAACTATTAACCTTTCCTCTTGCGTACTACCTGCGCTGCTAATACCGCCTCTATTACCGCTTCGTCCGCTAGCTATATTATTATTAGTAACGCTCTCTCTATATTAAAGTAGTTAGCATAAGCCGTACTTACTCTTATTCGCCTAGGCTACCTAGGCTACCTCTATCTTAGTAATACGGAGGACCTACTTAAAGAAGGGCTACTCTATAGGGTATATAATAACCCGCTAAACTTCTACTACTAAGTTTACTTACTTAGCTCTAATATTATCGCACCTTATAGAGTCCCCTATAGGGGTATTAAGGTAAGCCCTCTTAAGGGTTATACTAATAATATGCTCTCTATATATAGCAGAGTAGTTAATAAAGGAGCGGGTTTTATTAATTATATCGAGGCTAAACTCTCTAGTAACCCCCTTTATATTATTTATATTAAAGGGCGTACCTTGCTTAGGCTTAGTATATTTATATATAGGGTCTAGTGCTAATATAGTTAAGGGATAAGGATAAAGATAAGGGAGAGGTATAAGGCCCTACTCGCAGAGCTTCTTATACTTCTAGCTATAAGAACCTCTTAGGAAAGACCTCTCTAGTTAAGGAGTTACCTCTTATATAATAGCGTTTATAGCACCTTTAGTACCTTACTAGAAGGTCGACCTTTTAGGGTAAGGAGTTATCTCATATAGTAGCTTTTATAGCACCTTACTAGAAGGTTTAGCAAGGGCGTTACTACGAGAGCCTTAGTAGCCCGTTTAGCTCCGATATAATTAGCCCTAGTATAGCGCGCATCTAACTTTATATAGTAATATTTAGAGGGTTTACTTATAAGTAGTAGGAATATATAGGGTTCCTATATTATTTTGCTTAACTAGTAGAGGGTATGATTAAAATACCTAAATAGTATTTCCCGAATTATGCCTGCGAACTAGGTAAATTTGTTATAGTCTTTTTGCGAAGGGGCTGCGGCGTAATTCCGAGCTCAATAGGTTAGGTTATTATATAGTACTATTTAATTATTTAGGGTTATATAAAGTCGTACTATCTTATTAAGCTATTGTATAGCTTTTTATTTAAGCTTAGTATTGCTTTAGTACCCTATTATAATAGTTTTTATTTATATGGGTAGTGGAAAGGGCTAGAACCGATAGGAACTAGAAAGATAACAAATAATATAGCTCTACCTATAAATAGGTAAGAATATTAAAAGTAGGCTTAAAGGATATATAGAATAATTCGTAGATCTAATTAAAAGAGATTATATAAATTAGGCGCGGATTTGCTAAGAAAATATTAAAAAACGAGATATAGGATTATTAAGATACTAATTATAATAATATATATCCGATACTAAAGTCTACTACGCTCCTCTCCTCTACGCTCTATTCTATAGTCTTCTTCTAATAAGTCTATATACTAAGGGAGGTTTCTAAAAGTTATATAGCTAAGTCTATTTTATTCTATCTTAATTATCCCCTTAAGACTTATTATAATATTATAAATAAGAGTCTTAAAATATAAATAAAACTACTTTATAGAAATAGTAAATAAACTCTATTTATAGATCTAATCTATTAATAATATCTTCTAAGTAGGTAATCTTATTATTAAGAAGGTCCCTTAGATTTAACTATCTTCTATTATAAGTTATATCTTAATAATAGCTTTATTACCTCTTCCTCTTTATTATACTCCTTATCCTACTCTAATTCTTAGTATAGCTAAAACTACTTGCCTTATTATACTAAGTATGAGAAGTTATAATAGTATACTCCCTTAGGCGTATTCTACTCGATCTAATCCTACTAGTTAACTCTCTACTAGATATAGTCTATATAGCTATAGTTATACTTATTTAAAGGACTAGGCCTCTTAGGATATAATAGTATATCTATAAGTATAGTTCTTAGGCGTAGCTTAATAGTTATATTATAACTTTGCGTTTATAAGACTAATAACTAAAGCTAATATCTAAGCTATTTAAGCTTATTATCTAGTATTTTAAATAAAGCGGACCTAGATAATACTAATAATCTATAAATAGGTCAAGGAATATCTACTAGAGGAGATAGCGTAACGTTATTATTATTTCTAAAGTTTATTATATAACTATTTATAGGTAAAGGAGTAAGAGGGTATAAAGGGAAGAAAGGTGCTTTCTTTAAGTCTTCTTAGCTTAATAGGGTATCTTATAGAGCTATACTACTATTAATAGTTAAGTTATAGAACTCTATAGTAATTATAGATATATATTAGGTAACTAAGGGGATTTTAGAGTTAGAGAATAATACGCTATCGCTTAAAGTTATACTACTAAGATATAGAGATAGTAATCCTTCTTGAATTAGAGCTCTAGCCTATTTAATATACTAGAGGCTATATTTAAATCTATCCCTCTACTAAACTAAATTAACTACGTAGGTATTAATTAATAAGAGCTTTTAGAGTTATTAAGGGGCTCCTATCTTATAATACTACGTATTAAGGTCCTATATAGCCTTAATAAAGCGCTAATTACTATTCTAGTCCTATATAGAGTTATAATAGAAGTAGTAGCTAGTCGACTAGTTTATAAAGATCGCAGATTAGTAATAATTACTATAGTTTAGTAGAAGGAAGGCCCTAGTAATATCCTAAAGATTCTTCGCCTCTACTCTTTTAAGCTCTATAGAAGCCTTATTAATTTCTTTCCTAGATTACTAGGCTAGTTCGTGGATTAGGGTATAGATATTAGAAGTATAGCCCTTAATTATAAATATAAAAAGGGCTATAACCTCTAAATTATCTAACTCCTCTTATCTTATTAGCTTCCCTTATATATTATAAAGGTCTAATAAATATTCTACCTAAGCTAAAGTTATAATAGATAACCCTCTTTTATATTAGGTTATTAAGTAATTCGCAGACTCTTAACTCTATTATATATACTAAGGAACTACTAGTACGGGCTTGTCTTTATTTAGTATAGGGTTCCCTTCGGGTCTTATAGTATTAAATAGTACTAAGGTATTAGTAGGGTTAAATATAATATCTCTTAGGGTAGTAGGGGCTAAGTAGGGCGATATAGATAGTTTTATAAACCTAGGGTAGTTAAAATATTTTATAAGGTTAGCTAGTTACTATAGGTTATAATCCCTCTTCTACTTCTTATAGTTATTTCTTCTTTTTATATTCCAGATATTTAGTTCCTTTAATATTCTTTCCTGTCTATCTAACTCTTCGAGATTAATAAGAACTATTAGATTAGTTTATAAATTAGTATCCTTAGGTATTAGTAGATTAATATCTATTCTATTTAGAGAGGAAACCTCTAGATCTATAAAATAAGGGGTATAATTAGCTATCTAATATTTAATATCTTCTTAAGCTATCCTTTTCTTAATATTTTTATCTCTTAATTTAAAGTATTAATTATATAGAAGTCTATCTACCCTTAGTTAGGTCTAGTATCCTTATTAGTAAAGGCTATTAATAAATAATTAATTTAAGCTTAATACCTTATCTTAATAGGCTACTTTAGAGATACTAGGCTTCTAATTTATATAAAAGACCTAAGCTAATTAATAACGTAGAGACTAGAGGCTTATAGTAGAGAGTCTATATATTAAAGTTCTATTAGGTATAGCTATCTTATTAAAACTTCCTTAGCCTTATATTTTAATAGAAAGCTCCTAGTAATCAGTATTAGAGTTTATAATTATCCTTTAGCTCCTCTCCTTAACTACTAATTATTATAAAACTAGTTTCTCCTATCTTATAAGTTAATTAGTAGACCTATAATAACTACCTTAGTAGACTTAGGCGCTTATAGATAAATAAGGAGTATATTAGGGGACTTAGCTTTAATTTAGGTAATTATAATATCCCTTATATCTCTATCCTTAAAATTATCTTCTATAACTCTAACTATCTTATAATATAGCGGTTAGATAGGCTTAGTAAGCCTTATAAGGTAATAAGTAACTACTAAGATATCCTTCGTATATATCGGAGTTACTATTTTAAGTATATTAATAGTATTAAATATACTAGCTATAACTTATTATAAGTATAAAGGGCGAATTATCTTCTCTATTACTTCTAAGGTCTTATTCTAACGCTTAATAAGGATATATTTAATACTGCGTTAAAAGGGTCTATCTAACTAGGGATATTATTCTTCCTAGGTAGAGGGCGCGTATTATACTTAGTTAGCTAAGGCTAGCGACTTAGCGTATTAGGAGGTCTAAAGCCTAGGACGTCTCTATTATTTTATCCCTATGCTTAAAACCTATTTATACTTAGTTTATTAGGTATAGGATTTATTAAAAGTCTAACTTTAAGGATAGGAAGGTTTAAGGGTCTTAACTCCTAGATCTATATATCTAATACTTTATTATTATAAAAGATAACTTTCCTTATTATAATATATTAGAAGAAAAGTTACTAAGGGGAAAGTATAAGTGATTTATAGACTAAAGGGCTAAATAGAAGTAATATTTAAAGAAAAGGAGGAGCTATAGCGTTATAGTTAATATTATATAGTTAGTAGATAAATTAAGTTTAAAAGTAAATAATATATATATAGGAGAGAGAGAGACTAGAGGGCTCAAGGGGTAAGGAGTAGGTTTTTATATCTATTAATTACTTTAATAATATAGTAATTTATTAGTAGCTTATAGGAGGAATAATTAACTCTCCTCCTATACCCTCCTTAGCCTTAATAAAATAAAATAAACTTAGTATAAAAAACCTATAATAAATAGAATAGTAAATTAGAGAAGTTATATATAGGGAAAGGATAAAGGAAATAATAGTTAGTAGTAGCTATTAAAACGAGCAGCCTAGTTATAAATTAAATAAACTTCCTCCTCTATCCTCTATTATTAACTTCTCCTCCTATAATAACTACCTTTAGCTAGCTATTTTAATCTTTATTTAACCCCTTTATACTTTCTTTCTTATATCTATAAATTATATCTTCTTATTATAGCTAACTATAACTTCCTTATATTAGGTATTAAAAATACTAATTAACCTCGCCCTCGTTATCTCCTATTACTAGTAACCCTTTAAGTCCTTAATCCTAATATCCCTATACTTAAAATAAAGAAAAATAATATTCCTCTTTTTATCTAGCACTCTAATAACTAACTTTAGGTATTCCTTCCCTTCTTTTTAATATCCCTATACCCTCTAGCTAATAATTATAATTATTAGGTAGCTGCGAGCGTTATTTAGCTTTAACTCGATATCCCTAGTAATAAATACTTAGAGGTAGCCTTTGTACTATAGATATTATCGTGATGCCTTTAGCATCGCCCGTTCCTAGCGCAGCACGTAACTAACATCGGCTCCGGGGCGATCCTTTTCTAGAGGTTATTCCTCTAACCGTGGTTATAAGCGACTACGTTATAGCTACTCTTATTATAATAGAATAAGCTCTTTAGTAACTATAAATATAGCCCTATAGGATATTTTTTAATAGTTATAAGCCTAGCTCTAACTAAACCCCTAATTACTACTTTAAAATAAGCCTTTACTACTAAAAGTACTTATTAAAACTTCTTCTCTCTTATTCCTTCTTTCCTCCTTATTATATATAATCCTCTATTATTATAAACCCTCTATTTCTAAATAACCTTAACTATAATATCTTCTACTACTACTACTATAATATTATACTACCTAATTATATATAGGGACTTTACTACTTAGTATATTATAATCTAAGGTAAAGCCTAAGCTACTAGAGTCTAGAAGTATATTAACTTAGATAACCCTAAGGGATCTTTATACCTAGCTAAGACCTTATAAGAAATCCTAACTCTTAATATTTATATTACTAAGTAAAACTAGGATATTAATACCTAGTACTTATAGGAGAAGAGCGCTTATAATTAATATATCGCTCTACTTAACTAGGATCCTTTAGAAGAGGCTACTATTAATCCTACTTCTAGGATTACTCCTAAGTCTACTACTAGGATATAGATAACGATCGAATTAGAACCCCTTTAGCCTCTAGCTACCCTAGTTATAATTAATAAGAATATTATAAGTATATAGGAATAATACCTAGAGAACTTTTATTCGCTTACTATATAAGAGTCTAAGCGAACCCGCGAGTTTTAAGAGTTTAAATAGATTAACTATCTAGTTATAGAGACTATTACTTATAATATTATTATACCTATATATATAGAACCTCTCGCTAAAGCGGATATAACCCTTCGTAGCCTTATTATTAATTATAAATATTACTATACTCTAAGCGAGGCTAGTACCCTTATTACTATTTAAGAGGAATATATCTAAGTCCTAGAGAAAGCGAATAGGGGTATTAATCCTAATGCCTAGATTAAGGACTTTAGGGGCGTTTATTTCTATACTATCTAGCCTAAGCTTCCTAAGGTAAGTAGTACCCTTGCTTGAAAAACTTTTCTTTAAGTTGTAAGTTATTACTTTATACTTACTAAGGCTATTATAGAGATTATAAATATCCTTAAATATAAGCGAGCAGGGACGCTACTCTCTAATATAAGCTAATATATCAATATATTTAAGGACCTCTTATATAAGGATATACTCTACTCGAGGTTATAAGGATAAAGCGCTAGGGTCTTTATAATACTAGCTAGCTATATAAATAAGGCTAACCTATCGAGTATTCCTATAACTAGTAACTCATCTAGCAGTGAATAGTACCTATAAAGGTCGAGCTATTAATAGCTAAGTATTAATTATAACTACTAAGAAGCCGCCTTAACTAAACGTTACTAAAAGGTCCCCTATATATTAGTAATAGATATATAAGCAGCTTAGATCTATAACTAGTTAAATAGTAACGTATGCTTTACTAATCTTTATATAGAACTCGCTTATAAGGGCTAGCTATACGCTATACCTTATAAGGGTAAGAACTACTAAAATAATAAAGGGGGTAATAAGGGTTTATCTAAGAAATCTAATATAGCCCTAAGCTACCCTATTAATATAATAGTAGTTACTTTCTATATAGTCCTCTTAAACGAGGTTAGTAATAATATAGTTAACTTAGACGAAGAGTACCTAAGTATCTTTATAACCCCTTACTTAGGACTTTATATATTATATAAGTCTATAGTCCTAGATAACTATAGAGAGATATACCTTATAAATAATAAGTCCCTACTTATCCCCTCCTTAATTAAGTATTATAATAAAATACGGAGTAAGTTTAGGATAGCTTTATACCTAATTATTACAAAGGGTATATAGATTATTAAGAACGCTCTTAATAGCCTAAAAGGCGCGAATATAGAAGACCCTATGCTCTATAACGTGGGATATATAGAGAACCTTTATATTAATATTATCTCTAAAGTACTACTTTAGAAGATAAGTATTTAGAACTTAGGGTATAACTATATATTTCGCTTTAGAACCTATAAGAATAGCGTTATGATTAAGAAACGTATTAGGAAAGTAAACCTCGCCTTCCTTAAAATATAAGCCTCGTTCCTTATACTCTATTCCTAAGCGGATCCCCTGAAGTATTAATACTATTATTAATAATATAAACTATATACTTATAATATATAAGTATACCTCTTTTATACTACTACTAGACTAGAGCGACGATATAATACTTTAGTAACTCTAAAGCGAGTACCTTAGCTCTAAAGCTCTAGAGTAGCTAGTATGCTACTCGGGGGATAAGGATTAAAAGCCCGACGCGCCTATAGTACTAATACTACGTAGTTATATATACTAAATAGGTGATTTTAAGATAGATATTAGAAGATAAAGCAATACGCTCTTACTATAGGATTGTATAGGATCTATTTAACTACCCCGGAGGCTTTAACTAGAACTAGTAGCTCCTTATTATTATAGATAAATATACTAGTTCGCTGTTCGTATTTATATATATTAATAAGACCTATAATAGTATTATACTCGCTCTATATACCTTTAGGCAATAGGTATCTTAATAAAAGGGACTTTCTATTTATAAGATTAGATAAGACGTCGAGAGGTTAGTAATTTTACCAATAGGCTATATAGGATATAAGAATTAGACCTATATAGAAGGAATAGAGGTTAAAATAACCCCTCTATATATAAAGGAACTAAATAGCAGAGGCGAATAGGCTAGTTAGGAAGTTATAACTCGAACGATTAAGATGCTCGCTATAGCTAGCTTACTTATGAAACTATAGGCTAAGATAGTGCTAATAGCGATAACGTTTTATAATATAAGCCTACTTAAACGCTATAACTAGCGTTCGCTACTATAGATCGAAGAGGAATAGTTCTACTAGTACTTTTACTAGTAGTAACCTAATAACGGAGTAGCCCTAACCTATAACCTTCGCCCTTATTAGGGATATATATATATATATAGCTAGTATATATACCCCCTTAAGAGGGAACGGGAGAGAGGAATTAATAGGAGAGACTTTAAGGTACTACTATAGGGATATATTAGATACTTAGTAGGATACGTTCTAAACGCCTATAACCTATATAGGGTCTAGATCCCTATATTATAAATAGTTATTATTATATAGAATCTAACGTTTAATAAATAGACTTTCTATATAAAGGACGAGGTAAAAGAGGCTATCCTAGAAGATATTATCTATAAAATAGTAGAAGAGAATAAAGAGCCTATATTATAAGTTAACTTTAAACTTTAGATCCTACGTATTATAGATAAGGATAAAGCTATATTAATACTTATAACTAAATAGTTACTTATACTAACCCTTATTCTTATAACTAAGTTTCTAAATAGAAGAATCCTAAAACTTCTAAAGGGATAGGTAAGTTAGAAGAGGGAGTAGCTATTATCCCCTGATCCTATACTAGAGCTAGATAAAAGCCTAGCCCTAATAGATAGAGTAATAAATATAGTATATATACTAGAAACGAATTATATATATAAAGCTATTAGGGAAGTTAATTCTAAAGGGGAACGGATTAAGGATTATATTATAATTAAACTACTACCTACTTTATAACACGTTTCTAAAGTAAGTAAGAGTAATAAGAACGAACCTTTAGATAGGAGACCCTTAAATCTACTAGTATAGCTATACTAGGATAGAGAGGAGAGGGCTAATACTAAATAGAGGTCTAACTAGGTATATAGCTAGGAGGGCTATAACTAAACTCGTTAAAGCTAACGACTATATACTCTACTACCTAGCAACCTATAACTAGGAATAGTAGAAAGTAAATGCCGCTCTAGTTACTAGTTTTTACTCTAATACTATATAGAGCAGGAGCGGGTATCTAGCTTCTTTAAGACTTTTATATCTAATTAGTAAAAGGCTTTTTTAGAAGCTAATATAGAGCACTATACGCTCTATAGCTATATTTATACTACTATTTATAGCGTAAAACCCGCTCGTATAACTATAATAATCTATAAATATCTTACTACTAACGACCTTACTAAGCTACCTTGCTTATAAAAAGAACTTTTAGACCTCCTATAAGCGCCCTAAACTCGTATTAAAGAAGTCGCTAAGGTTAAAATAGGTAAATTATAGTAAATAGATATATAGTGTGTTATTAATCAAGAGATAATAATCAAGAGACTAATCCCTTTAAAGTAGGTATTTACCTATAAATTTAATAAGGATAACGTCCTCGACTAGTATAAAGCAAGGATCTGTATTTAAGGCGATTAGTAAGAGAAGTCGCCCCTCGAATAGACTTATACAATAACCCTCGCTACTTATACCTTTAGGGTAGTAATAGTAATTACTACATAATTTAACCTTAAAGTTAAATAATTCAACGTTATTAATATATTCCTAAATACCTCTCAGGACCTAAATATAACCTAATTATTTATAAGTTACTAGACGGCTTTAAGTAGATTAGAAAGCATATTGAACTACGCTACGCGCTCTACGAGCTAAGGGATATTCTACTACTCTAGTATAAGGAGTTCTCCTTAACCCTTTAGCGTCTAGGCCTTATACCTATAAATAAAGACCTATATCTCTTCTAATTAACTAAGAGGAGGGTCCTTATTATCTTCTATATAGATAACTTCCTTATCCTATTTTATAAGAACTACGAAGAAGTAATATAAAGGGTAATTACTAGCCTAAAGGAAGTATATAAGTTAAAGTAATAAAGCCTAGTTAAGTACTATCTTAGAATTAGGGTTATCTATAACTAAGCTATATAAAGAATATACCTTTCTTATAACTAATATATTAAGTAGGTTATAAAGAAGTTCGATTTACTCGACTTAATAGCTCTCGTAACCCCCCTTCTAAACCTACTACTCCTAAAGAGTAGAATAGTAGTAATACTATAAGAGATAAAGAGTTTCTAAGAGAAGATTAGCTCTACACTCTATACTACTATTATAATCTAACCTAATATTGCTTTTATATATTCCCTGATCTTAAGATTCCTAATAAACCCTACTCCTTATTACTATACTACTACTAACTAGGTTATATAGTACTTATATTATACTTATTACCTCGCGATATGCTTTAGTAACTCCAAGGGAGGATAGGCACTACTAATTATAAGTAACGCTTTATTTATAAATAATAAGGAGACGCAGAGGTTATCTTAAGGGTATATAATCTTGCTCTTTAGAGGACTAATCTAATAGAAGGCTACTTAATAAGCTATAGTTATAATATTAATAATTAAAGCCGAGCTTCTCAGCCTTAAATATATTACTAAAGAAATAGTTACTCTTTAGAGGCTCTTTAGGGATACCGCTCTTAAACTTAGCGATATCTAGAAGATTTATTATAATAACTAATAGATAATTCGTCTTATAGTAAGTAAAAAGGAATAGATCTTAACTAAGCTATAGTATATTAATATTTAAAATATATAGCTATAGTAAGATTACGCTAGGGGATCGTTTAGCGTAGTATATATACTAATAAATAATATACTAGCTAATAGTCTTATAAAGGTTCTAAATTATAAGAAATTTAAATATTTCTATTCGCTCCTTAATCTAAAAGATATATAGAGAATAATTTTAATAAAAGAGGGATACTCTAAGTAAGTATAGAAGGGCTAGTAGCGCCTAACCTTTAATTAATTTATAGCCTATTAGCTAGGGGGCTTAAAGTTACTCTTATAAGAGTAAAAAGAATATAATATACCCCAAAGGGCTACCCTAAAATGCCTAATTTCTACACCTAACCTTAGAGGATTCGCTCATACTAATTTATTAGGATATTATATAAGGGCAGTAATACCTCTAGTAAGTATATACTAATAAGACTATTAACTATATAGCGCACTATAGTAGCTATATTACTAGTAGGTAGATAAGGTGCGGGTATACCTATGCTAACTACTAGGGTTCTAAATAGAACTAGGGCGGGAGATAGAGTAATAACACTATATATACTAGAACTACCTATTACCTTAGGAGCCCTACCTAAACCCTTACTATTACTACCCTTCTTCATTACTACGATCTCCTCCTTCTAGGTAGTAATAGCCTTATAGAGCGTAGCTCTCTAATAAGCGAGGGTTTATAGGTTATATTAGAAGATAGTTATAGAAACGAAGTATATATAGAACCTTACCTTTGTAACTACTAGGTTATCTAAAGTCTTAGCTTTAGTAGATTAGGAGGCTATAATAGTAATAAGAGCGCTTATCTATTAATAAGGCACCTTACTCTTATAATAATAATTATACTTACTTACTATACTAAGCGAGCACCTTCTATCTAATAAGCCTAAGAGCTCGTTTAAAACGTACTAAAAGTAGCGCTCGCTAAATAGGAGTATTTACTTAACCTCTATACTTTTACTAGGGGGAGGAGGGCTAAGAGGGGGCTCTAAACTACCCTTACTAATACCCTCTCCTTATCTATCTCCTTAGGGATTATAATAATAACGAGGTTAGTAATATTCTAATATATAGTAATAATAATAAAGGGATCGTGACTTACTAGGAGCTATCCTCTTAGACTACTTAGGAGGGTAACCCTAGGTCCTCTTAAGCTATAAACCCTTACCCTTAGAGCTACCCTCTATAGGTCGCTTCTACTCCTTCCTTTTACTCGCTATATAATATATTAGTATATTATATATTAATAAGAAGAAGGAATAATATATATATAACCTTATTCTTACTCTCTAGGGGAGGAGGGCGCGCCCCTCCGCCCCTAGCTTTATTCTTACTTTTAGTAGCGCGCGCCTTCTTAAGAGCTATACCCTAACTAGTCTTCTTTTTAGGAGGTATTTATAAACATATTAGTATATTATAATAGCTTTAAGATTATTGCGCGATATAGTTACACGCGCGCGCGCGTAATAAGGTTATTATTATAACTAAAGTTAGGTATATATATAGGTATTATATTATATATAGGGAAGAGATAAGAAGGTAGGAGGGTAGCTAGGTTATTTTATTTAGAGTTAATGCAATAGCAGCCGCCCTACTTAAGCTCATGAGAAATAATAAATTCTACTACTATTAGTAAGAGTTAGTAAATAAAGGGTATTATAATAATAATAGCGAGAGTTATAAAGGTAGAAAACTATAACTATTTACGCTTTACCTATACTTAATATAAATAACTTTATTTTATTATCTCTTTTATAAATAGGCTTATTAATAGGTTATTTATTAATATATCGCTTTATATTTAAGTATTTTAAGGGATACCGCGTAGTTAGGCGCTTCTCTAGCTGCTACTATATCTAGGGGGGTGTATTATAATACCTTTAGTATCGCCCGTTCCTAGCGTAGTATATAATTAATATTAGCTCTAGAGTAACCTTTTTCTAGAGGTTATTCCTCGAACTATAGTTATAAGCGACCACGTTATAGCTACTCTCGTTATAATAGAACAAGCCCTTTAGTAACTATAAATATAACCCTATAGGACGTTTCTCAATAGATATTCTCTAATAAGACTGCTAAGGTAATAAGGCTAGCTTTCTAGAAGGCTTATCTTAGTAAATAGGACTTCAAATAAATATTTAGGGTAACTAAGGGGTCTAGAGAATTCCGCTATTAAGTCTTTATCTATACCTCTGCTATATTCTTCGCTAGATTATAGCAAACAAAGGTCTTTTAGCGCGTAGTAGCTATATATAGTTTATTTATTTAATCCTAAGGCGGTTATAATATAGTACCCTATATTTATTATCAAGAGTAGGCTTATACTACTACGAATCCTATAACTAGCGTTTATATCTACGAATTATACTTGAAGTATATCTCTATACTAGGTACTCCTAATACTAACTACTTCTTTTATAAAACTTAAGAGAGTTACTTATATAATAATCTAAGTATCTATAAGTACTATAGGTATAGAATTAAGTATAATAATAAGGTAAGGAGGAGTAGAGAGTTTAATAGTAGTAAGGACATCCTATAGTCCCGAATTCTAGTAAATACTATAGTTATAGCTATAGCTAAGTTCGACTTCTCGCTCTTTTATAATAAATACTATTAATAGGCTTAGGAATATTACCCTAAAGCTAGGTTTATATATTCTTATTACCCTTTTATAATCGAGCTACCTCTAGAGTTTAACCTTATAGAAATCGAAAACTACTTAGGGCTTTATAGGGCAAATTAAGGTAGGAAAATAGGGTTTCTAGATATATTTATATAATATATAAGGGGGGGTAAAAAGAAAAAGAGAATAAGAAGCTAGTTAGGTTTTAATAAGAAAACGAGATAAATAATATATAAATAGGTTAATAAAGCTAGAGTTAAAGTATATCTAGGTATAAAATTAATATAATCCTTTTTATAAGTATCCTTCTCTTTCTCTTTAGTAGAAGGTAATTTAATATTAGTAATAATCCTTTCTAAGAAAAGGGGGGGGGGAAGGGTATACTCATATCCCCCCTAGGGGCTTAATAACTACGATTTTAATACTATCTTTCCCCTTCTCTTTTTCTCTCTTATTTTTAGGTTATTAATCTTATATTTATTTAGTAAGGAGGGGCAGCTTTAGTATTATTACTAGGAGGTTAAGGATCTTATACCTTCCTAGGCTTAATTACCCTACTATAACTACTAATAGATATTAAAGTTATCTAGGCTATTATTATATTAAATAGTAGCGAGGAGGCGTACTTTAAATAAGTAAGGAGTTATTAATACTATCTCTTACCCTTATCCCTAAAGTATAGGAATATTATCCCTAGAATCTTAAACCTTTAAATAAAGAGATAAAAAGAAGGGAAAATAAAAATAAGTCTATAAATTATTAATTAAAATAAGTTATAATAAAAGAAACCTTATATATCCCCTAGATCCTCTATCTTAATATACTCCTTCTCTTTCTCCTTTATTATCTTAGGAATCTTAATAACTAGTTATTATCTAGCTTTTAAAGCTTTAATTAGTTCTCTATATCCTTTAAATATTACTTTAATTATACTATTAATTATAATAAATCTACCTCTTTCTCTTAATCACTTTCCCTAGGTTCTATAAGTCTCTCCTCCTCTTCCTTAGGTATATAATTATTATACTCTTTATTCCCTAGCGCTAGGAAGACTTTTACTAGGTTTCTTTCTAAATTAGATCTATAAATATCTAAATTACTTAGTTCCTAATACCCTTTAGGAGCTTAAATAGATTTATAAAGTCGATTTTTACTAAACGTTTTTCTACTAACCTTATCGCTTATTAATATTACTAATTAAGATAATAGAGCGTTTAGAGCTTATAATAGGATATAGAAGGGATCTTACTATTAGTAGTTAAGCTTTTTAATAGATAACCTATTAATAGAACCCTTAATATTAAATAATAGTACTAAATTACTTACCTCTAGCCTCTCCTTCCTTATAGTCCTTTTATATTAATTATTATAGTATTCTATAGGTTTCTTATATTAACTATTAATTATCTTTTTAGCTTATTTTCTATCCTTATTAAGTTATAGGAAGGCCTATGGATATACTTAAACCTCCTCTTCCTTTATTATTACTGAATCCTAATTAAGGACCCTCTAGGTCGGCGTTAGGGTCTTAATAGGAGTAATAGGCTTAAACCTATATAATAAGTAGAAAGGGCTAAAGCTAGTTAAAGTATAAACGCTTAATTAGTTTATAAATAAGGTAGCAGGAAGGTATAGTTAAGGGTTAATATCCCTCTATCCTCTAGTCTATATTAATAATATATAAGTAATTAGCTAATAACTAGTCTTAACTACTCTATTAGGCCTTAGGTTATATATAGATATTACTTTCCTCCTTATACTATATTTCTTATTAAATTTAATAATAGCGTCCTTATTTTCTAGCCCTCTATTAATAATAAGTTCGCTATATAATCTATAGTGGTAGATAATCTCTTCTTAGATAAACTTAGCGATCTTAGCTAAAGTTACTCTCTTAAGCTAGTAAGCTTTAGGCTATCCTATTATTAAATCCCTTACCTCGACGAGGTATTACTTACCTACTCTCTATATATCTAATAAGATCCTGGTAAAGAGTAGTCCCTTTAGGGAGCTATAGGTCCTTATATTATCTATATATTAAGCTCTCCTCTTTTAATAATTAGAGTAACCTTTTAGGGATTTGCCGATCTCTATATATATACTAGCCTAGATATAGTAATCAGATAGTCTTCTAGCTATAGCCTACTTACTTTAATAACTACTCTCTCTATAGGCTTTTACGATTAGCTTCTTCTACTACTTAGGATTATTAATAACTTATTAGAGTATTAGCTTTTAATTTATTAGTTTAATAATAAGCAGGTAGATAGTTTAACGCTCTAGTCTTAAAGTTATAATACCTTACTAATCGAACTCCTAGAGGGCGTCTCTATATTATTAAATAGTAAGCGACTTATTAAGAACGTACTAAATAGGTCTATAAATTATTAAGAAATACGTCTAGGATATTTATTATATTACTAATAACCTCTATATTTCCTACTAGGACCTCCTCTATATATTACTTATTACTATAGTATTAAACTTAATTAAAGAAGGAACTAGCTTCTATATTTATAAAGAAGATCTATAAATTAATCTAAGAGTTAATCTCCCTCTTAGCTTCCTTATTAAGAATATCAGAAGGTTCCTAGGGTTTTTATGATAAGCTATCTACTATTATATTCTAAGTGCTATAGATATATTATACTTTAAAGTTAAATATTTAAATCTATATAATCTAGTAAATAACAAGGGCTCCTAGGAGGTCTATAGCCGCTCTATTAAGTTATATAACTAATATCTAAGTATCTATCTCTAGGATAAATTATTATCTATATAAATAGTTATATACCCTCTTTAAAGCCTTTAGAATACTATATAATTCCTTCTTCCTAGCCTTATATAATAGCTCTAGTCCTAACTAAGTACTACTCTTAAAGCAAGAGACTACGCGCTAGCTATTAATAAATTATCCTAGGATTCTACCCTATCCTACGTTATTAGTATTAACTATAAGATAGATATCTCCTCCTTTAGGGCTATAGTCTATAGTAATAAGGATCAGGGCTCTTATAAGTATTATATTTAAGGTATTTATAGCTATTTATTACTTCTCCTCCTAGCTAAATAAGGTATCCTTCTTAAGTAAGTTAGTAAGTAGCTTTATAATAGTAGAGTAGTCCTTTACCTAGGATCTATAGAACGTTATAATCCTAAGGAAAGCCCTTAATTCTATTAAATTAGTATAAGTAGCCTATTTATAGATCTTAGCTATCTTTGCTTCCTCTAGACAACGCCTATTAGTATTATAAATATAGGTAATAATTATTACTACTTCCTAGGCTTACTATAACCTAACTACTACTACTATATACTCTACTAGCTCTAAATTAACTAGGATCTTATTAATATTCTATAAGTATTCTAAAATAAATCTATAAATCCCTAGGTAAGACTTAATCTCTTTTTTATTATATTATAAAGTCGGTCCTTTAATAGCGATATTATTAAGGAAGGCTTCATAGTAGCTAGGGATAAGGTTATATAGAGTTCTAATTATACCCGTATAAACTAAGTAACTAAGTTCGTTACTCCTTAAGGTAACGTATATATCTATAGTAGTCTAATAGGTAATGCGAACGTTATTATGTCTCTACTTATAGGGTCTAAGGGGACTTAGTTATATCCTAAGAAGAAGTCTAGTAGCGATAATAGTTAATATATAGCGAAGTCTTCTAAAAGATTATTTACTAAAGGGGGTAGTGCTGCGTTACGCATTATAACTATATTTACTTTAATCGCTAAGTTAATAAGCCTTATCTTACTATCTTTCTTTTATATAAGGAAGAATAAATTATAGTAGGCTATATAACTTTACTTAAGGATTCCCTTTTTTAGTTTATCCTTTAGAATTATAATAATATCCTACTCTAGTCCACTCGATATTAGAATTCCTTTTGCTTATTATACCTTATATAATACTATTTCAATTATCTATAGAGGTATAACGGAAGGGTATATAGAGCTATAATACTTAAATTCCTAGGCTAAAGCCTTCTCTCTTATAATAAGAATAGCTAAAAGGAGCTTCTTTTCTTTAGGCTATAGATAATTAATAGTCTTTAGGATAGCTTCTTATTAAGCTCTTATAAGCCTTATTCCTTACTTAATAGTTAAAAACTTTAGTATAACTAGGCCTATAAAGAGGGCGCTAGGATCTAGTATTATATTTTTCTTAGCTTTTACCTATACCTTTAACTTCTACTCTAGGTCTCTATCTAAGGTCGAACTATCTAATATAGCGTTATTAATAAGTTAAATCTTCTTATCTTTTATATAATATATTATATCAATATCTAGTATTAGTAATATAGGCGTTATTAGTATAGGTTTATAATTATTATAGGGGAAAGTAGTATCTATAGCTATAATAACTTTAGTACCTTTCTAATATACTAACTTATACTTCTACCTAGGTACTTTCTTCTTTAATATTTTTTTCTTAGGTCTATGAATATAGTATTAATAATTAATACTATAGCTATTATATCCTATTATATACCTTATACTTACGATCGCTTTATAGATCTTATTAAGCTTAGGGGTAACTTTATTAAAGATTATAATCTCTAGGATCTTATTAGAAATTAATCTAAACTCTTTAAAAATAGTAATAACTTCCTTATCTAGGTCTAACTATTACTTAACTTCGTCTAGTAGGTTATAAGAGCTTTTAAAAGCTTATTAAATCGTTTTAATATCCTAGTATACCCTTATACTCCCTATTATTATATCTAGCTCTTCCTTATTCTTAGTATTATTAACTTACTTATTATTTCCTATAAAGTCTAAGCTTATTTCTTATATTAGGTCTATTAGTAGTAGCCTCTATTTCCCCTCCTCTATAGGAGATAAGAGAGTATATTAATATTAGGAAGAAATAAAGCGGTCTATCTTAGTAATAACTTCTAGGAAGTAAGTAGTTAAGCTTCTTATATAAAACGATAGTAGGATATTAATCTTAATATTCCTAGACTAAAGGACTCTAATAATCTAGTTCTATATATAATCTAGCGTTATTTAAGTCTTTAAGATAAAGGGAGCTCCTAGTACTAGGTCCTTATTATAAGCGTTTTTAGGGAAAATGAAAAAGCTAATATCCTAAATCTAATTACTACTAATATAAACGTCGTCTATAGTTATACTTATGAATTAGGTCTTCTGCTCTCTATTAGTAATCCTACGGATCCCTATATTTATCTTAACTATATCGCTCTATAAGCCTACGTACTTAATATAACGTTTGCTAATAAGGTTAATAGCAGAGCTACTATTAATAATTCCCCTAATTAATATATTTATAGGGCTATAAAGGGTAATAATAATCTATTAGTAAGTTATAATAAAGTCTAGGATAGTAATACGTCTTAGTAGTAGAAGTAATACTAAATCCTAATCTTCTATTATAATAACTATTTTAAAGATAGGATTAATTATATAGTAGTTAAATTAAATTACCTTAGTTTACGAATCCTTAGGTAAGTCTATAGAGATAATAGCTAAAGTTACTTAGCCTTTAGAATAGTTCTTCTTATTATTCTATTAATCTATTTATTCCTATAGCTTATTATTACTAGCTCCCGTCTTATTAAATCAATCTAGAAGTATAATATTAGTAGGAATAAAGACCTCTTATACTTTTAAGTTATATCTATCCTTATACTTAGTAATTATAGCTTTAGTAGCGTTATAACCTATTCTATCCTAATTAAGCTAGTTCTAATAAAGGAAGGCTTTAGGGATAGCTACCTTCCTATTTACTATTTTACTATATAGCTTAAGAGTAAGAGTATAGCTAGTCTATAAATTATTATATTAAATCGGAGGCTTATCTTATTTATCCTACTTCTACTACTTAACTTATTCCTTAGGGGTATCTAGTAATATAGCGTCTCTAGTATCTTCCTTATTATCTAGGAGCTTTATAACTCTCTAAGTAATTTAAATAGGAGGGTCTTAAATTATAAATAAGTCTACTATCTAGGGAGCCTAGCGATAGTAAGTATTATAAAGTTCTATATAATAACCTCTAGCCTTCCCTCTTTCTATAGTAGTAATATCTCCTACTAGGTTAATATACTAGTTCTTTAGCTTAAAGCTAAAGAACGTTATATTTATAAAGTTATATAATTAAGTAGTATCCTTTAATAAATTCGCAAAGCTAATAGATAGTTTAGGGCGTATCCTATTATAACTAATAACTCTCATAACCTCCTCTAGAAGCTTTAGCTACTACGTTTCTACTAACTTACTTATAGTAACTATTGAGCTCGGAATTACGCCGCAGCCCCTTCGCAAAAGGACTATAACAAATTCACCTAGTTCGCAGGCATAATTCGGGAAATACTATATAGGTATTTTAACCTATACCCTCTACTAGTTAAGGAAAATAATATAGGAACCCTATACGTTCCTACTACTTATAAGCAAACCCTCTAAATATCACCGCATAAAGTCGGACGCGCGCCGCACCGGGGCTAATTATATTAGAGCTAAACGGGCTACTAAGGCTCTCGTGGCCTAGAAAAGCTACTATATAAGATAACTCCTTAACCTAAAAGGTTAACCTTCTAGCAAGGTGCTAAAGGTATTATAAACGCTACTATATAAGAGGTAACTCCTTAACTAGAGAGGTCTTTCCTAAGAGGTTCTTATAGCTAGAAGCATAAGAAGCTCTACTACTATAAGTAGGGCCTTATGCCTCTCCCTTATCCTTATCCTTATCTAACCTATAATAAATCCTTAACTATATTAGCACTAGACCCTATATATAAATACGCTAAGCCCGAGCGAGGTATACCCTTTAGTATTCGCAGCACCTTGCTGGAAGGTTCAGCGAGGGCGTTTCCAGGCCACGAGAGCCTCAGTGGCCCGTTCGGCTCCGATGTAATCAGCCCCGGTGCGGCGCGCGTCCGACTTTATGCAAGGGTTTACTTGCGAGTAGTAGGAACGTATAGGGTTCCTATATTGTTTTCCTTAACTAGTAGAGGGTATAAGTTAAATACCTATATAGTATTTCCCGAATAGTGCCTGCGAACTAGGTGAATTTATTATAGTCTTTTTGCGAAGGGGCTGCGGCGTAATTCCGAGCTCAATACCCTTTAGTATAAATAATATAGAGGGGATCGCTAGAGAGTTTAGCCTTAATATAATTAATAAAACCCGCTCCTTTATTAACTACTCCGCTATATATAGAGAGCGTATTATTAGTATAGCCCTTA
>JAVHLU010001807.1:0-25045 GCA_036785755.1 Colletotrichum ledebouriae
ATCCTTAAAATTAGACTTTTAATAGAACTTATACCTAATAAACTAAGTATAAGTAGGTTTTAAGTATAGGGATAAAATAATAGAGATATCCTAGGCTTTAAACCTCCTAATAAGCTTAGTTACTAGCCTTAGCTAATCTAATATAGTATACGCCCTCTACCTAGGATAGATAATATCCCTAGTTAGATAGACCTTTTTAATATAGTATTAAAATATATCCTTATTAAACGTTAGAATAAGACCTTAGAAGTAGTAGAGGAGATAATTCGCCCCTCGTACTTATAGTAAGTTATAGCTAGTATATTTAATACTATTAGCGCACTCGAAATAGTAACTCTAATATATACTAAGGATATCTTAATAGTTACTCGCTATATTACGAGGCTTACTAAGCCTAGCGAACTACTCTACTACGAGATAGTTAGAGGTATAGAAGATAATTTCAAAAATAGAGATATAAGGGATACTATAGTTACCCGAATTAAAGCTAAGTCCCCTAATATACTCCTTATTTATCTATAAGCGCCTAAGTCTACTAAGGTAGTTATTATAGGTCTACTAATTAACTTATAAGATAGGAGAAACTAGTTTTATAATAATTAGTAGTTAAGAAGAGGAGCTAAAGGATAACTATAGACTCTAATATTTATCGCTAGGAGCTTTCTACTAAGATATAAAGCTAAGGATATTTTAATAAGATAACTATACCTAGTAGAACTTCGATATATAGACCCTCTACTATAAGCCTCTAGTCTCTACTTCGTTAATTAGCTTAGGTCCTTTATATATATCAGAAGCCGAGTACCTCTAAAGTAGCGTATTAAAATAAGGTATTAAGCTTAGATTAATTATTTATTAAAGGCTTTTACTAATAAAATACCTCCTAAAAGAAGCTAGACCTACCTAAGGATAGATAGAATTCCGCGCGATTAATACTTTAAATTAAGAAATAAAGATATTAGAAAAAGAATAGCTTAAGAAGATATTAAATATTAAATAGCTAAGTATACCCCTCGATTTATAGACCTAGAGGTTTCCTCTCTAGATAGGATAGATATCGACCTACTAATACCTATAAATACTAATTTATAAACTAGTTTAATAGTTCCTACTAATCTAGAAGAGTTAGATAGAGAGAAAGGATTATTAAAAGAACTAAATATCTAGAATATAGAAAGAAGGAATAACTATAAGAAGTAGAAGAGGAATTATAACTTATAGTAACTAGCTAACTTTATAAAGTATCTTAACTACCCTAGGTCTATAAAACTATCTATATCGCCCTACTTAGCCCCTACTACCCTAAGAGATATTATATTTAGCCCTACTAATACCTTAGCGGGATTTAATATTATAAGACCTAAAGGAAACCTTATATTAAATAAAGATAAGCCTATATTAGTAGTCCTATAGTATATATAATAGAACTAAGAATCTATAAATTACTTAATAACCTAGTATAGTAGAGGGTTATCTATTATAACTTTAGCCTAGGTAGAATATTTATTAGACCTTTATAATACGTAAGGGAAGCTAATAAGAGAAGAGGAGTTAGATAATTTAGAGGTTATAGCCCTTTTTATATTTATAATTAAGAGCTACCCTCATAGTATCTATACCCTAATCTATAAGCTAGCTTAGTAACCTAGGAAAGAAATTAATAAGGTTTCTATAGAGCTTAAAAGAGAAGAGGCGAAAAATCTCTAGGATATTACTAGGGCTTTCTTTCTACTAAACTATAGTAATTATTACTAGGCTATAGTTTTTATAGATTAGTCGACTAGCTACTACTTCTATTATAACTCTATATAGGACTAGAATAGCAATTAGCGCTTCCTCGAGGCTATATAGGACCTTAATATATAGTATTATAAGATAGGAGCCCCTCTATAACTCCGAAAGCTCCTATTAATTAATACCTACGTAGTTAATTTAGTTTAGTAGAGGGATAGATTTATATATAGTCTCTAATATATTAAATAGGCTAGAGCTCTAATTTAAGAAGGATTGCTATCTCTACGTTTTAGTAGTATAACCTTAAGCGATAGTATATTATTCTCTAACTCTAAAATCCCCTTAGTTACTCGATATATATCTATAATTACTATAGAGTTCTATAACTTAACTATTAATAGTAGTATAGCTCTATAAGATACCCTATTAAGCTAAGAAGACTTTAAGAAAGCACCTTTCTTCCCTTTATACCCTCCTACTCCTTTACCTATAGATAGTAATATAATAGACTTTAGAAATAATAATAATATCACGCTATCTCTTATAGTAGATATTCCTTAACCTATTTATAGATTATTAGTATTATCTAGGTTTACTTTATCTAAAATACTAAATAATAAGCTTAAATACCTTAGATATTAGCTTTAGTTATAGGTCTTATAGATGCTAAGTCGTAGTATAACTATTAAGCTATACCTAAGAACTATACTTATAGATATACTATTATATCCTAAGAGGCTTAGTCCTTTAAATAAGCGTAACTATAGCTATATAGACTATATCTAGCAGAGGGTCGACTAATAGGATTAAATCGAGTAGAATACGCCTAAGGGAGCGTACTATTATAACTTCTTACGCCTAGTATAATAAGGTAGGTAGTTTTAATTATACTAAGGATTAGAGTAGGATAAGGAGTATAATAAAAAGGAAGAGGTAGTAAGGCTATTATTAAGATATAACTTATAGTAGAAGATAGTTAAACCTAAGGAACCTTTTTAATAATAAGATCGCCTACCTAGAAGATATTATTAATAGATTAGATCTATAAATAGAGTTTATTTACTATTTCTATAAAGTAGTTTTATTTATTTTTTAAGACTCTCCTTTATAATATTATAAAGAGTCTCGAGGGGATAATTAGGATAGGATAGGATAGACTTAGCTATATAACTTTTAGAGAACTCCCTTAGTATATAGACCTATTATAAGGAGACTATAGAGTAGAGCGTAGAGGAGAGGAGCGTAGCGGAGAGGATAGTATTATTATTATTACTAGGAGTACCTTAATAACCCTATACCTCGTTTTTTTTTAGTAATTTCTTAGTAAATTAGCGCCTAATAGAGACGATCTCTTTTAATTAGATCTGCGAATTATTCTATATATCTTTTAAGCCTACTCTTAATATTCTTACCCGTTTATAGGTAGAGCTATGTTATTTGTTGTCTTTCTAGTTCCTATCGGTTCTAGCCCTTTCTAGTAGCTAATAATAAAAGACGCTCTAATTAAATAGTATATTACCTACTAGGAACCTTAGTAGTTATCTAGCCTCGTTAAGCCTAAATTAATAATAACGCTTTAAGTCCCTATAAAGATAATTCTAATAAGGTAGAAGGCTAAAGCTAAGGAACCCTCTATAGCCTAGACTACTAGCTTAATTATTAACTCTCTTATAGAGAACTTTAGGACCCTAGATATTAATAGAGCTAATTATAAAATAGATATCTTAACTCTTATTAAGAGAGTTACTAGCTAGGGAGATAATACTTTTAATTTAAATACTATAGAAGCTACTAAGCGTTCTAAATAACTATCTTAGGACTATTTATAGACTTAATACTAATAATAATAGTACTTTTACCTATAGTCTAGATAGGGAGACTATTAAAGAGGATATTAGTAATACTAGGGATTTAGAAGAGGTAGAGCGAGAGGAGGCTATAGAGACTTTTAGTAAGATAGGCTAGTATAGTATATACCCTTCTAGGCTATAGTAGCCTGCTGGTTTTATAGCGCTATAAACTATATTACTATTAGCTATATTAAGTATCTCGAGGGTAGCTAGAATAGGGTCTACTACTATATATCTCCCTATTATTATATTAGCACCCTAGATATAAGTACTAAGGTTAAGACGGGTATTATTAATAAAGGCTATAACTATAAATTAATAGATAGCTAGATAATTTTTAAGTATATCCTAGTTAATAAGGATACCTTTATATATTATATAGTTACTACGAGTAAGTTAGTAGAGAAGTAGTAGCTAAAGCTTCTAGAGGAGGTTATAAGGGTTATTAGTCATAATAAGGCACGCCCTAAGCTATCTATTAGCTTTGCGAATTTATTAAAGGATATTATATAGCTTTAAGCTAAAGAACTAGTATATTAACCTAATAGAAGATATTACTATAATAGAAAGAGGGAAAGCTAGAGGATTTTATATAGAGCCTTATAATACTTATATATAATATACCTCCTAATTAGTAGACCTACTTATAGCGCAAGACCCTCCTATTTAAATTACTTAGAGAGTTATAGAGCTACTAGATAATAAGGAGGAAGTTAAAATTATTATACTACTAGATACCCCTAAGGAATAAGTTAAGTAGTAGAAGTAGGATAAATAAGATAAGCCTTAGATTTAATATAAGAATTTATAAACTACCTATACTCTTACCCTAGAGCTATATAATAAGAGAGTAAATAGGAAGGTAGCTATCCCTAAAGCCTTCTTTTATTAGAACTAGCTAGATTAGGATAGAATAGTCTATGACGCTACTAAAGCTATAATTAATAAGTATAAGGAAAGATATAACTTAAAGGTATAAGAGGTCTTTATTCCTACTAATATTACGCTTCTAGATTAGTTTAATAAGATAGGAGTTAATAATAAGGAGTTATAAGAATAAATAGATTAATAGAATAATGATAAGAACTACTCTAAAAGCTAAGTAACTTCTATAGCTATCTCTATAGATATACCTAAGGACTTATAAACTAAAGTAATTTAATTTAACTACTATACTATTAATCCTATTTTTAAAAAAGGTACTATAATAGAAGATTAGAATTCTATATTACTTCTACTACTAAGATATATTACTATCCTAGACTTCGTTATAACTTACTAGTAGATTACTATTACCTTTTATAGCCCTGCGAATATATTAATTAGGGGGATTATTAATAGTAGCTCTACTATTAACCTTATTAGCGAAAGTTATATTAAGCGCCTAGGCTTATAGAGCAATATAGTTAAAATAAATATAGGAATCCGTAGGATTACTAATAGAGAGCGTCGGACCTAATTCGTAAGTATAATTATAAATAATATTTATATAATAGTAATTAGATTTAGGATATTAGCTTTTTTATTTTCCCTAAAAATACTTATAATAAGGACCTAGTATTAGGAGCTTCTTTTATCCTAAAGACTTGGATAATACTAGGATTATATATAGAACTAGACTATTAGAGTCTTTTAGTCTAGGAATATTAAATTTAATATCCTATTATTATTCTATATAAGAGACTTAACTACTTACTTCCTAGAAATTATTACTAAGATAGACTACTTTATTTCTTCTTAGTATTAATATACTCTCTTATCTCTTATATATAGGGGAAATAGAGGCTATTACTAATAAACCTAATATAGTAATAAGCTTAGACTTTATAAGAGATAATTAATAAGTTAATAATACTAAGGATAAGGAAGAGCTAGATATAATACTAATGAGTATAAGGATACGCTAGGATATTAAAGCGATTTAATAAGCTTTTAAAAGCTCTTATAACCTACTAGATAAAATTAAGTAATAGTTAGACCTAGATAAGGAAGTTATTACTATTTTTAAAGAGTTTAGATTAATTTTTAATAAAATCCTAGAGACTATAATCTGTAACGAAGTTACCCCTAAGCTTAATATAAGAGTATAGCTATAGGCCTAAACTAGGAAGGGCTAGAATGCTAAAACGTAGGTATGCGTAGTTATATTAAACTATTGCTCAACCTTCTAAGTCTCTAGCTTGCAGAGCTTTCTTAAGAGTATATATATTTACTACTAATTCGCTGATGTTTTACTAATAGCGTTAGCTCTATATCTTATACCTACTATTATTCCTTATAATTACCCCGCCCTCTAAAGCCTTAGTCCCTAAGGCGTACTAGTAGGGTAATATAGCTCTACGTTATTATAGATATTATTACTAACTATAGGGCGGCGTCTCTACGCCTTTATTATATTATTTACTCTTACCCTCTACGCTAGATCTAAGTAGTTATAGCGAATAATGTATTTTTATTTTCCTAGCGCGTTATAGGTACTTTTAAATTTTAATTATTACTATTATTCTTTAATTAGTTATTAATAGTTATATAACTATTTAGTAGTATATAACTAGTAACCTTTTAACCTTATTACCTAGTAACTTAAAATGTAAAAAGGCTTCTTCTTTTTAAGGTCTCTAACTTAGTTAGAATTTCTCCTCTTTATAATCTTTTTTAGTCTAGCTATCTCTCCTATTTTAATACCTATTTTATAAGCTTTTACTATAATTATTAAGTTCTCTCCCTTTCTCTTCTAATCTCGCTTATATCCCTCTCTAGCCTTTTACTAATAGCTCTCTATAATATCTTATATTATATATATAGGCGCGGTTCTTATAAAATACCTCTATAATCCTAAGATTCTTTCTAGCGATCTTACTAATAATACTAATAATAGCTATCCTTACCTTAGCTATTCTTATAAAATATATTAGGATATTATCTACTTTCGCGCTATATATAGTAAGCACGTGCAGAAGTATATCTATTATAACTTTAATAAGAAGAAATATACTACTATAAGTCTCTACTAATTTACTAATAGGTTACTATATATTAACGTTTTTTTAGGTCCCTTAGGAGGTTTAGGGTATAGCCTAGATAATTTAGAATATATTCTACTAGATCTAGGTCTAGTAGCGCGATAGCGTCCTAACCCCTCTTTATTATTACTATATTCTAGCTACGCTTAGCGACTATTTAGTAATATAGAAGTATATTACTAAGCTTATTTATAATCCTACTACTAGTAGTAATAGCTATAATATAGAGCAGCTTTAGCTCTAGAAGCTCGCCTCTATCTATAAGTACCTTGCGCTTAATATCCTAGTCTATATAGGCTATTACTTACTATTCCCTTACTAATTATATCCTACTAACTACTAGGTCTTAGGTTAGTATCCTTTATAATAGTATTAATATTCTTTAGCGCCTAAATACTACCTAGCTAGTATATATTTATAATAATAGTCCTATTAACTACTTTTATAATAAGATTAACCGCCTACTTAATAACCCTTTAATAAAGCTAGTCCTTATACGTACTTACGAGCGTAATATTACCTTTTTCCCTAGGTTTTATAAGGAGCTTTAGGAAAATCTCGCTAAGTATACTACTAATAATATCCCCTCCTACTTTATTACTATTACTAGTACTTATCCTATCTCCCGCGCCTCCTACCTTAATACCCCTACTAAGTATAGCTAAAGTAGTAGCGAAGAATTAGTAAAGAAGACTAAGAGAGCTAAGGTTACTATTACTATCTCTAATAGTAATAGTTCTAGTAGCGAGTTAGGTAGTAGCGCTAGTAGCGAGTTAGCTAGTAGTTAGCTTATAAGTAGTAATAGTAGGGATACTAATAGCACTAGTTTAGTAACTAGTTACTATAGTAGTCGTAGTAGTACTACTCGTAGTTATAGTAGTTATAATAGTCGCCCCCGTGGCTATCCTAAGAAGTTAATAACTACTTAAATAGTTAGCTCTTTTCCCCTTTTATAGGATAATACCCCTTTTTACTATAGCTTTAGTAATAATTCGCTACTTAATTTAATTAACGTTTTACTTCTAAATTAAGTTCTATTTCATAGTCTTATAATCTATAATTACTAACCTATTATAGTAGTTTTAGTAACTAGTTATCCTACTTCTTATAAGCCCTCTTATATTATCTATTAAACTTATAAATAGCCTCTTATATATTCGCTAAGTTCTCTATAAGTTCCTATATATTATATTCTATAGGCTATCTTACTTATTTAACTAAGTATTATATATTATTACTAACGCCTTATTATATAATAATCTCTTTAACCTCCTATTCTTCTAGCTTATTCTTAAGCTCTAGGTATATAAGTAAGCCTTTACTACTTACTTAGTAATTATCCTATAGTTCTAATAAGGTAACTAAGAATATATTATATATCCTTTAGTATTATAGTAGTAGATAAACTCTATAAGCTTGCGTACTAATTAGTTCTATAATAGCTACCTATATAAACCTAGGTACTAGTTTTTTATTCTTAAACTAGAAGTTCTTTATTAATAGCCTAATAACCTATCCCTAATAGTAGGTCTATTCCTTATACCTCGCGTTATAATACTTAGCTTATACCTTAGTAACCTTTTACTACTATTCCTAGGCCCTCTTACGAAGCCTTAAGATATATTTAATTCGCTCCCTTACGCTCTATATTATAACCCTATTTATAGGGGTTATATATTCTATATAATATAGGTAGTAGCTATATAGGGCCTCTATTAGTAAGTAGCTAGTAGTGCTATAGTAACTATTATTATATATAAACTTAGCCTCAGGTAACTAGATAGCTTATTCTTATAGCGAGTTACTAGTATATACTTATAAGTACTTTTCAAATATCTAGTATATCCTTTTAGACTACCTATTAGTCTAGGGGTAATATATAGTAGAGAGGTAGCGCTTAATAGCCCTCTCTCTTATAAATTCCTTTTAAAATTAGGTAGTAAGGAGCTTATCTTAGTTACTAATAATACCCTCTAGAGTACTAAAATAGCACTTAACCTATTTATAGATAATCCGCGCTAACTTAGCAGCTATTAGCCGCTTTATTATTAGAATAAATATAGTAAACTTAGTTATCTAGTATATAATAATAAGAACTACGTCGTACTCCCCGCCTTTATACTAATAGCTTAGTAGTAGTCTAGTAATAAAGTCTATACTAATTTCCTAAAACGGGTATGCTAGTAGGGGTAGCGGGTATAACTTTCTATAGGGCTTATACCTTAGAACCCGGATCCCTTAGTATATATAGCACCCTATAATATAATTATATATATCTATAGCTAAGTTTAGCTAGTAGAACTTCCTCGAGATTAACTTAGTAGTCTTATTTACTCTTATATAACCCGCCTTATAGTTATTATAGTATTAGTAAAGGATTTCAAGTCTTAGGGACCTCTCCTAGGGTATCTCTAACCTTCCCTTATAGAATAAGGTTCTATAGCTATTAATTATATAGCCCCTATAATCGCTAGCTAGTCTATATACCCTCTCTAATTAGGTCTAGTAGTATAAGTCGTTAGCCTATAGTCTATAGACGAGACTTTCTATTACTTTAGAGGGTTACTAACTATATACCGTTTTACCCGTTATAAGCTCCCTTATAACTTAGCATAGGATATACTACTATATTATAATAACCCTAGCTCTAAGCGAGTCCTCTAGGTTAGTAACCTCTTGCTAAGCATTCTCTATATCTTCCCTTGCTCTTTAGCGTTAGGTTATTATAGCTACTATAGTTATAATAATATTAGTATACTATAGAGCGCTATACTAACTAGAGACTAAGGCGTCTCTACCCCTAGAGCTATCTATCTAGAAGGGGTATTATTTTATACTAGCCCTTATAGCGTTAATAAATACTCTTAAGGTCTCTATATTACTTTATAAAGTAGTAATACGTATCTAGAGGTCTACTAGTAGGTTACTAATAAACCCTAGCTTCCTTACTAGGGTTAGGAGTATATTATTATATTTTACCTCCCCCTTTATATAGTCTAGCCTCCTAGATAGCCTATCTACTAGGTTTATAACCCCTAACTTATACTCTAGGTTAAAGTTAAATACTAAGAGTTTATATACCTATCTAGTAAGCCTTTCCTAAAGGTCCCGCGCTAACGCGCTAATAACTCCCTTTAGCGCTTAGTAATCTATTAGGACTATAAACTTTTTTAATATACCCTAAAGGTAGTAAGCCTAGTAATCTAGGCTTTTAACTATAGTAAGGAGCTCCTATTAGCTTCCTCCCTAATACTACTTAGTATTACTAAGCTTCTATAAATAGTAGGTAACTAGTTGCTACTAGCTATTAATATATTATAATAGAATATTAGATATAGCCTTTATAGAAGTATCTATTTTAACCCTTATTTCGCAGGTTAGGTCCTAATATTAGAGAATAGTTACTAAGTAGAAGGTAGCTTAGAGCTATTTAAAGGCCTATTAGGCCTCTTTTAGCTAGTAAAATTCGCTTCCCTTCTTATTATTCTTACTACCCTTTAGTAGGGATATTATAGGGGCTATAATACCTAAATAGCTTATAATAAACTTATAGTAGAAATTATAGAATCCTAGGAAGACTGAGATCTCTATATATATCTTAGGTAGCTTCTATTTAGTAATAGCTCGGACGCGGGTTTAATCTATTAATATACCTTTAGGTATAATAATATACCCTAGGAACTTTACTTATTATTAGTAGAACCTATACTTATTAAGCTTAGTATATAGCGCCTACTAGCGGAGCTTATAGAGCACTTAGCGAAGGTCCTTTATATATTACTCTCTTATCTTAAAATAGATTATAATATTATCTATATAAGTAATATAATAAGTATCTAGTAGCTTAGCGAGCGCGTAATAAATATATACCTAGAATATCGCTAGGGTATTTATAAGTCTAAATAGTATAATAGTATATTTAAAGTACTTATAATAAATCCTAAAAGCTATTTTCTAGTAGTCTTCTAGCTTAATATAGATATAGTAGTATATATCTTAAAGGTCGATCTTTAAGATCTATTTCGCTCCCTAAAGCCTATCTAATAGCTTACTAATAAAGGGGAGTAGATATTATTTCTTTAGTATTACCTTATTAAGGCCTTAATAATCTATATAAAGGCGTAAGGATCTATCCTTCTTAAGTATAAAGAGGATAGGGGTACCTACCTCGCTTATTAAGGGTTAAATCTATCCTATTACTTAGTTATTAGTAATATATTAGTAGAGCTCCTCTAGCTAGTACTTATTTAGTAAGTAGATAGGCCTATATAGAGGTTTCTTCCCTTTAACTAAGTTAATAGTATATTCTATACCCTCTAGGGCTAGGTATTCCTTTACTAACTACTTATTAAACGTCGCTTATTCGCTAAGTAGCTCTAGTAGTAATTCTACTTCGCCCTCTAAGGCATCCCCTTTACCTAAAGCCTCTATTAGTAGCTTATAGGGGGCGATATTCCCTAATATATATATAATATAAGCCTTCTAGCTATTCTTAATAACCTCTTATATAAATACTAATAGCTTAGTAATACTAAGGCGCTTATATCCCTAGGTATTTATCTAGGTATTAATTATAATACTCTCCCTTCTTATAGAGTATTATAATAAGAGGAGGTCCCTTACTCCCTTTAGGTAGGGAGCCCTAGTAAAGAGTCGCTATATCTTCCTTAGTTATCCCCTTAAGTTAATAAGGAAGAAGGTTAACTAGTACGTATTCTAGCTTATTATAGAGGACCTATTAAACCCCTCTAATATAGGGGTGCGTGCTATTATAAGTTATAGTTATAAGGACTTTACTAGTTAACTACTAATAATATTAACTTAGGAATAGGAATTTATATCTACTACTACTTTTTATTTAATAACGTTCTAGAGAACGATCGCCTATCCCTTTATAATATCTCCCCTTAGGAAGGTATATAGTTTTAATATAAGTATAGGGGTTATTAGTATAATCCCCTAGCCTATTCGTTTTCTAATAGGTTAAGTTCCTTAACCTCCCTTATAAATTAGATTATATTAACCCTTACCTTCTTAGTAAATACTTAATATCCTACTAGCGCTTTATTTACGCTTTGTTATTTATCTAGGTAGTCTACTCTCTTATACCCTTTCTTCTTATAGCTAAAGTATACTAAGGGGTTAGATATTATAAGTTATATATTAGAGCTAAATATAAGCTAGCACCTATTAGATCCCTATAACGTACTACTAACTAGTTAGTAAGGTATTAGGCTCTAGGAACCCTGCGTAGTTCTATAGCTAATACTCTACTAGCCCCCCCTTTAGCTCGCCCTCGCTATAGGGGGAACCCTTAGTATATACTCTTTGCTTATATATTACTTCCTATTTTTATTCTATAGGGTCTCGCTACCTTATTAGTAATATATCTCTTATAAGTATTCTACTTCTATAGCTATATCCCTTAGTCTCTATATTTTAACCTTCTAACGTTTAAGCTCCCTATATAAAAAGGGGGCTAGTTAGAAGTATAATATATAAGCCTTAGCCTTACTATCTTCTATACTAACTATACCTAAGTTCTAATATATTACTAACTATTTAATAAAGAACTATATTAATAACTATATCTCTTTCTGCTTTATTATATCTAGTTTTTTATAATACCTCCGCTCTTAAAGCTCTAGGTTAATATATTATTAGTAAATAAACGCTATAAAGTTAGCCTAAGCTAGGTCTCCTTCTAGCCTAGCCCTATAGTATTACTACTAGGTCTATAGGGATGAACTTATCTTTATAAGCGCCTATTAGATCTATTACTCTAGTATACTACTAGCGCGTAGTTAGTATCTATCCTTAACTACCTAGATCTAGTTACTAACCTAGTCTATAGTAAAGTCCTTACCTATAGTATAGTAGTTATATATAGGGGGTTTCTTATATTCTCTCTATAGGTACCTTATCGCTAGGTAGTTAGCGAGTTCCTATAGTAGGGTAGTAGTTTATTCCTTATATAACTATTATTATAGATATATCTACTCTATAAGGCTCTCCTACTATCTCTATAGTAGTCCTATCGCTTAGGTAAGGATACCTAAGACGCTAGCTTCTTAGAGGGTCTTAGGTAGGGTATCTTATTAGCTACTACTTACTATTTATTGACTAAGCGAGGGTAAGTCTACCTACTGTAGCGCTATCTAGGACTAGGCCTGCCCCCTTAGGGTTATTTCTCCCGCTATATTATTACTAGGGTTATCTATCCCCTTATTATAGTATTTACGCTATATTCCTTATATCTTAGGGCTTAGTAAGCGACCTATATTATATTAGCTAAGACCCTATTAGTTATATTCTATATATCTAGCCTAGAGTTCGTTATAGTTAAACTCTATTACTAATTCGTTAGCGTACTATTACTAGTTCGTTTTAGATATTCTAACTAGCACTAGTTTTTTAAATTAAGGTAGAAGTAATAGAGTTATAAGAGTATAGCTATAGGCCTAAGCTAGGAAGGGCTAGAATACTAAAACGTAGGTGTATATAGTTAGATTAAACTATTACTTAACCTTCTAAGTCTCTAGCTTATAGAGCTTTCTTAAGAGTATATATATTTACTACTAATTTGCCGATGTTTTGCTAATAGCGTTAGTTCTATATCCTGCACCCGCTATTATTCCTTATACTTAATAAGATCTATAAAGCGATTATAAGTATAGGGTATATAATAGGATATAATAGCTATAGTATTAATTATTAATACTATATTTATAGACCTAAGAAAAGAATATTAAAGAAGAAAGTACCTAAGAGGAAGTATAAGTTAGTATATTAGAGAGGTATTAAAGTTATTATAGCTATAGATACTACTTTCTCCTATAATAATTATAAATCTATACTAATAACGCCTGTATTACTAATAGAAGATATTAATATAATATATAAGACGAAAGATAAGAAGATTTAACCTATTAATAACGCTATATTAGATAGCTTAACCCTAAATAGAGACCTAGAGTAGAAGTTAAAAATATAAATAAGAGCTAAGGAGAATATAATACTAGATCCTAGCGCCCTATTTATAAGCCTAGTTATACTAAAGTTTTTAATAATTAAGTAAGGAATAAGGCTTATAAGGGCTTAATAAGAAGCTATTCTAAAGACTATTAATTATCTATAGCCTAAAGAAAAGAAGCTCCTTTTAGCTATTCTTACTATAAAAGAGAAGGCTTTAGCCTAGGGATTTAAGTATTATAGCTCTATATACTCCTCTATTATACCTCTATAGATAATTTAAATAGTATTATATAAGATAAAGTAAGTAAAAGGAATCCTAATATTAAGAGGACTAGAGTAGGATATTATTATAATTCTAAAGGATAGACTAAAGAAGGGAATTCTTAAGCAAGGTTATATAGCTTATTATAATCTATTCTTCCTTATATAAAAGAAAGATAGTAAGATAAGGCTTATTAACTTAGTAACTAAGATAAATATAGTTATAATATAAGATATAATACTACCCCCTTTAGTAAACGATTCTTTAGAGGACTTTGCTATATACTAACTATTATTACTACTAGACTTCTTCTTAAGATATAACTAAGTCCCCTTAGACCTTATAAGTAGAGACTTAATAATATTTATATTACCTATTAGACTACTATAAATATATATATTACCTTAAGGAGTAACGAACTTAGTTACTTAGTTTATATAGGTTATTAAGCTCGGAATTACGCCGCAGCCCCTTCGCAAAAAGACTACAACAAATTCACCTAGTTCGCAGGCATAATTCGGGAAACACTATATAGGTATTTTAACCTATACCCTCTACTAGTTAAGGAAAATAATATAGGAACCCTATACGTTCCTATTACTCGCAAGTAAACCCTCTAAATATTACCGCATAAAGTCGGATGCGCGCTATACCGGGGCTAATTATATCAGAGCTAAACGGGCTACTAAGGCTCTCGTAGCCTAGAAACGCCCTCGCTAAACCTTCTAGTAAGGTAAAAGCTACTATATAAGATAACTCCTTAACCTAAAAGGTCGACCTTCTAGCAAGGTGCTAAAGGTACTACGAACGCTACTATACGAGAGGTAACTCCTTAACTAGAGAAGTCTTTCCTAAGAGGTTCTTATAGCTAGAAGCATAAGAAGCTCTACTACGAGTAGGGCCTTATACCTCTCCCTTATCCTTATCCTTATCCCTTAACTATATTAGTACTAGACCCTATATATAAATACGCTAAGCCTAAGCGAGGTATACCCTTTAGCATAAATAACGCAGAGGGGATTACTAGAGAGTTTAGCCTTAATATAATTAATAAAACCCGCTCCTTTATTAACTACTCCGCTATATATAGAGAGCGTATTATTAGTATAGCCCTTAAGAGGGCTTACCTTAATACCCCTATAGGGGACTCTATAAGGCGTAATAATATTAGAGCTAAGCAAGTAAACTTAGTAGTAGAAGTTTAGCGGGTCGTTATGCACCCTATAGAGTAGCCCTTCTTCGAGTAGGTCCTCCGTATTACTAAGGTAGAGGCGGCCTAGGCGGCCTAGGCGAACGTCGGTGAGTATAGCTTATACCGACTAATAGAGAGAGCGTTGCTAACGATGGCATAGCTACTAGCAGACGAAGCAGTAATAGAGGCGGTATTTAATAGCGGCGCGGGTAGTGCGTAAGAGGAAAAGTCGATAGTTTCGTAGTTTAAATAATTAAAAACCACGTTATTATCGATATAAAGTTAAAGATCGTGAGGCTATCTAGTAGGGCATGTATAAGTGCGGCTATAGTTAGGAGAGGATCACGTAACCAAAGGCTATGTATTGTCAGGAGGCGCGGAGTTAGAAGGTCTGTTGCACTTGAGCAGGTAAAATCACTATGCAGTGGCCAGAGGCCTTATATAGGTTATAATTAGAATCCGATATAACCTTATCCCTAGCTACTATAAAGCTTTCCTTAAGGATATTGCTATTAAAGGACTAACTTTATAATATAATAAAGAAGAGATTAAGTCTTATCTAGGGATTTATAGATTTATTTTAGAATATTTATAGAGTATTAATAAGGTTCTAGTTAATTTAGAGCTAGTAGAGTATATAGTAATAGTAATTAAGTTATAATAGGCCTAGGAAGTAGTAATAATTATTAGCTATATTTATAGTACTAATAGGCGTCGTCTAGAGGAAGTAAAGATAGTTAAGATCTATAAACAGGCTACTTATACTAATTTAATAGAGTTAAGGGCTTTCCTTAGGATTATAATATTCTATAGATCCTAGGTAAAGGACTACTCTACTATTATAAAGCTACTTATTAACTTACTTAAAAAGGATATCTTATTTAACTAGGAGGAGAAGTAATAAATAGCTATAAATACCTTAAAGATAATACTTATAAGGGCTCTACTCCTCGTTACTATAGATTATAGCCCTAGAGGAGGAGATATCTACCTTATAGTTAATACTAGTAATATAGGATAAGGTAGAGTCCTAGGATAATTTATTAATAACTAGCCTATATTCTCTTACTTTAAGAGTAGTACTTAGTTAGGACTAGAGCTATTATATAATACTAGGAAGTAGGAATTATATAGTATTCTAAAGGCTTTAAAGAGGGTATATAACTATTTATATAAATAATACTTTATCCTAGAGATAGATACTTAGATATTAGTTATATAACTTAATAGAATAGCTATAGACCTCCTAGGAGCCCTTATTATTCGCTAGATTATATAGATTTAAGTATTTAACTTTAAAGTATAATATATATATCATACTTAGAATATAATAGTAGATAGCTTATTATAAAAACCTTAGGGATCTCCTAATACTATTAATAAGAAAGCTAAGGGGGAGATCGACTCCTAGATTAATTTATAGATCTTCTTTATAAATATAAAAGCTAGTTCCTTCTTTAATTAAGCTTAACGCTATAATAATAAGTAATATATAGAGGAGGTCCTAGTAGGAAATATAGAGGTTATTAATAATATAATAAATATCCTAAATATACTTCTTGATAATTTACAAACCTCTTTAATATATTCTTAATAAATTACTTACTATTTAATAATATAGAGACGCCCTCTATTACGGGCTACGCCTAGGTAAAGCCTACCTGGGCTTCTGCCCAGGTTCACCGCCTTAAGGAGCTACCTAGGGCCTACCCGGGGCCTACCCGGGGCCTACCTAGTTATTCCCTATAGACTAGCGAAATCTCTACTAGAGAGGAAAACTCCCCCTTTTTCCTCTTTAGCTTAAATAGAATAATATTATAGTAACTTCTTATTAACTAAACTTAGGTCTAACCCCTTATATATTTAAGCTTATTACTATAATAATAATAATTAGTAGAGCGTTGCTCCCTACTAGTTAGTAAGATAATTAATAATAGCGTAGCTAGAACTTAAGATAAGCTATTATAGGCTGATTTAAGAGTAGTAATAGAGTCCCTCTAGTAATAGTTATAAGAGGTTAAGTAAGGGAATAGCTAGCGTATAGCTACGCAGACCCCTATAAGTATTACTAGTAAAGTGCTGGTAATACCTAGTATAATATACTAGAAGCTACTACCCCTACCCCTAAAGTTTTTAAGTAAGTAGAAGGAATATATTACCTAGGTATAATAAATAAGGTATAAGATTACTATAGATAGGGCGTTCTATACTATAAATATAGAGGTATAATACCTTATTAACTCCTATTTAAATACTATAGCCTAGTAAGTAGTCTCTACTTTTTATAGAGCTAGGGGGGGTAGGGGAAAATATAACCCTAAGGATTTTATAGCTTACCTAGATTAGATATATAAGGACCTAAATATCTAGTTATAAGCTATAGCCTAACTATAGACCCTCTAGTAAAAAGAGAATAGATCCCTAGTAACCTTCTTACTAAGATTCGAGTAGATACTAGCTAATATAAGTAATATAAACTAGCTTAGTTAAGTCTAGATCTTACTTCTAGAGGCCTCTCTTACCCCTAGGCTAAGGGATTAGCTAATTACTATAAACCTACTAGCTAATTATAGTAGCTAGCCCTTAAAGGTCTAGAGTATTATATAGAAAGTAGAGCGCTAGAAGGTTACTAGTAACTACCTAGTAACCTACTAGAGACCTACTACTAAGGATACTAAGGGGGATACCTATATAACTAGAGCTATATATATCTTATAAGTTAAGGAGGTAAGGCGCTATAACTACTAAAACTCTAGGTCCTCCTTAGGTACCTCCCTAGTATAATACTAATAGCTTTAGAAAGGTATAAGGGATCTCTATACTTATTACGCTTATAGAACTAGAGGTTATATTACTTAGCGCTACTCTAATAAAGAGGACTAGCTACCTAGGGTTATAAAGATAAAGACCTTAAAGGAAGAATTAGTATACTACGAGGTTATAAATAACTACTAAGTAGTAACTAACTCCTTAGAAGAAGATAAGGAGTTAGGAAAAGACTAACTCTAGAGCGAAATTAGGCTCTAGAGCTTACTAAGGAGGAGATATTAGGTTAGGAAGAATATAAATAGGAATTACTAGCTAATAATAGACTTATTATTATTTAAGTTAGAGTTAATAGAGGATATCTAGCTTATACCCTAATAGATATTAAGAGTAATACCTATATAATAATTAACCTTTCCCTAGCTTAATACCTCTGCTTTCTATATATTAAGAAGAGACGCTAACTTATAAGAGGGTATATACTTAGTAGACTATTACTAGGTAATATACTAGGTATAGTAGCGTTTAACCTAGAAATAAGTAATTATACTTAGTATATTTTTATATATATAGTTAATAGCCTAGACCTTAATATTCTCTTAGGGCGCCCCTAGATAGAGCAGAGCTAGGTTATTTATAATACTATAGCCTACTAAGTATATTATAAGAGGGGATAAGTTAGGCTATATCTAAAGGATTAAGAAGAAATACCCCTTATAAAGGAAATAAGGGCTATAAGGTTCCTTAATATACTCTCGTTCTCTATAATCTACTAATACCTAGCGAGATAATAAGGTAAGTACTAAGAGGGTACTATAGAGGTATTAGTATAAGCTATTAGCTTAGCTAATATTAAGAAAGCCTTAAACTTAAAACTAAAAGAGGATTAATAATACTATCTACTAAGCTAAGTCTTAAGGGAGTTTCCTAACCTATTTAACCCTAATAAGGCTTACTTACTAACCCTTAGGTAACTAGGGGTAAACTATTAGATTAACCTTATACTAGGACTAGATAGGAGGGAGCTACTACTCCCCTAGGGCCCCCTCTATAATATATTAAGAGAAGAGCTACTAATATTAAAAAAGACCTTATAAGACCTCTTAGATAAGGGGTTTATTAAAGCTAGTAGCTTACTTACTAAGGTACTAGTGCTCTTTATAAAGAAGCTAGGTAGGGGAATTTACTTCTATATTAACTATAGGGCCCTTATTATAATTACTAAGAAAGATTACTACCCCCTCTTACTAATCTCTAAATCGCTACGCTAGGTAAGTATAACTAAGTAATATACTAAGCTAGATATAGTAATAGCTTTCTATAAGTTAAGAGTAATAGAGGAGTACTAAGAGAGAATTATATTCTATACTTAGTATAAGTTATTTAAGTAAGTAGTTTACCTATTTAGCTTAATTAGTACCCCTATTAGCTTCTAATAGTATATTAATAGCACCCTATAGGACTTCCTTAATAACTTTATTACTATTTATATAAATAATATATTAATTTACTCTAATAAAACGAGGGAAGATTATAAGAGGAAGGTTTAGAAGGTCCTCTAGAGGCTAGTACATATAAGCCTAAACCTTAACCCTATAAAATATAGGTTCTTAGTTAAGAGAGTTAAGTATATAGGGTTTATTATAATAGTAGGAGAGGGTCTCTCTTATAACCCTAAGAAACTCTAAGTAATTACTAAGTAGCTACCCCCTACCTCCCTAAAGGGGGTCTAGAGCTTCCTAGGCTTTATAAACTATTATAATATATTTATACTAGAATATAGGGATATTATTGAACTACTTATACTACTTATTAGGAAGAATATAATATTCTAGTAGGGAGATAATTAAGAATAAGCTTTCTTATAGCTTAAGTAGCTTTTTAATACCTAGCTAGTACTCTATTAGTTTAGTCTAGAAGATAAGACTATTATTAAAACTAATTATTGAGGATTTATATTAAGAGGGGTACTCTTATAAGTTAATCTAGAGGGTATTTAATATCTTATAGCGTTCTACTTATAGAAGCTCTTACTTATAGAGTATAACTACCCTATCTATAATAAGGAGCTCCTAGTAGTGCTTTTTTACTTATATATATAGAGGGTAGAGCTATATAATATAACTACCTTTAAGGTAATAACTAACTACTAGGGGCTTAAATACTTTATAAAAAAGTAGCGCCTTATAGAGTACTAGAGCTAGTAAATAGAGGAGCTATCCTGGTATAATTTACTATTAAATACTACCCTAATAAGGAAGTAGTAGCCCCTAATACCCTCTCTTAGAGAGAGCAGGACGCGCCACGAGGGTAAGATAATAAGTAGAAGTAGGGGAGGGTCTGATAGCTAATACTAGATTATACCTACCCCTGCGGGGACCCTATAGTTAGCCCCCTAGTAAGGAGAAGTTAGAAGGGCTATACTAATATCCTAGATATTATAGTCTTTAATAGTAACCCTGAATTATAAGTGCTATAGCTAGAAACTATAAAGAAGAATATAATATATAAAGCTATATATTATATAGTTACCTACTAGCTTTAGAGCTTCTTACTAGATATAAAAGCTAAGGTTTAAATTAGTAAGTATAATATTAATAGTTAGGAGAGAATAATATTTAAGGGGAGGCTATAGGTACTTAGTAGGGAGGATAATAATAACTTACTAGGAGAGCTCTATATAAAGATTATTTAATAGAGCTACGACTTAAGTATAACTACCTACCTAGGCTATAATAATATACTAGAAATAGTAAGCTAGTAGTTCTATTAGCTAGGATAATTATTGTAAGAATACCGAAGGTATATCTTAAAAGGTTCTATAATGATCTTATAAGGTTTATAAAAACCTTAAGAAATAACTATAGTATATATAGTTATATACCTATATAATATCTCTTAAATAATACTTTAATAACTATAAAACATAAAATAATACCTATAAAAGTATTTCCTTTATGGAATAAATACTTTAAAAATCTATATGAATTCTAATAATAGCAATAACCTTATATATATATATATATATTTATAATTCTTAGCTTTATAGCTATAAATATATAGAAGTTACGCACGGACCACATAGTGACCCTAGCTCGATTTCTGCTTAATAAGCTACTGCTTTGCAGTTACGTTTCAGAATATCTTACCCCTCACTTCGTGAGGGTAGGATTTGTAACTTAGAGATAATAATAATAATAATATCAATAATAACATTATCAATACTATTAATTAATTCTAGGAAAAATACCTCCTTATGCGTAAATTTATTAGCTTTCACTACTATATTACTCAGCCTATTAATATCTATTATTCAGGCTGTTTTACTGCCCCTTTTGCTACCTATATACCTATTCTTATAGGTTGTAAGCCTAGCTCAAACCTTTTTAATAACCTCATACCTATTTAACCTCCTCCTTACGATAATAAACTCCCTACGCAGAGTTAGAGATACTAGTAGGACTAGTTTGCTAGCTTTGAGATCGATACCTTCTACTAGAAAAGGGCTAGACCCAATAGGAACTACAAAGACAATAAATAACATAGCTCTACCTATAAATAGGTAAGAATATTAAGAGTAGGCTTAAAGGATATATAGAATAATTAGCAGATCTAATTAAAAGAGATTATCTAAATTAGGCGTAGATTTACTAAGAGAAATACTAAAAGACGAGGTATAAGGTTATTAAGGTACTAATAGTAATAATAATAATACTCTCTTTTCCCCTACTACGCTCCTCTCCTTTACGCTCTACTCTATAATCTCCTTATAATAGGTCTATATACTAAGGGAGTTTTCTAAAAGTTATATAGCTAGGCCTATCCTATTCTATTCTAATTATCCCCTTAAGACTTTTTATAATATTATAAAGGAGAGTTTTAAAAAAAAAATAAAACTACTTTTTAGAAATAGTAAATAAACTCTATTTATAAGTCTAATCTATTAATAATGTCTTTTAAGTAGGCGATCTTATTATTAAGAAGATCCCTTAGGTTTAACTATCTTCTATTATAAGTTATATCTTAATAATAGCTTTATTACCTCTTCTTTTTTATTATACTCCTTATCTTACTCTAATCCTTAGTATAGCTAAAACTACCTACCCTATTATACTAAGCGTAAGAAGTTATAATAGTATACTCCCTTAGGTATATTCTACTTAATCTAATCCTACTAGTCGACCCTCTACTAGATATAGTCTATATAGCTATAGTTATACTTATTTAAAGGACTAGGCCTCTTAGGATATAATAGTATATCTATAAGGATAGTTCTTAAGCGTAGCTTAATAGTTATACTACGACTTAGTATCTATAAGACCTATAACTAAAGCTAATATCTAAGGTATTTAAGCTTATTATCTAGTATTTTAAATAAAGCGGACCTAGATAATACTAATAATCTATAAATAGGTTAAGGAATATCTATTATAGGAGATAGTATATTATTATTATTATTTCTAAAGTCTATTATATTATTATCTATAAGTAAAGGAGTAGGAGGGTATAAAGGGAAGAAAGGTACTTTCTTAAAGTCTTCTTAGCTTAATAGGGTATCTTATAGAGCTATACTATTATTAATAGTTAAGTTATAGAAATCTATAGTAATTATAGATATATATTAAATAACTAAGGGGATTTTAAAGTTAGAGAATAATACGCTATTACTTAAGATTATACTACTAAAACATAGAGATAGTAATCCTTCTTAAATTAGAGCTCTAGCCTATTTAATATATTAGAGACTATATATAAATCTATCCCTCTATTAAATTAAATTAATTATAGAGGTATTAATTAATAGGAGCTTTTAGAGTTATAGAGGGGCTCCTATCTTATAAGACTATATATTAAGGTCTTATATAGCCTTAATAAAGCGCTAATTACTATTCTAGTCCTATATAGAGTTATAATAGAAGTAGTAGCTAGTTAACTAGTCTATAGAAATTACAGCCTAGTAATAATTACTATAGTTTAATAAAAAGAAAGCCCTAGTAATATCCTAGAGATTCTTTACCTCTTCTCTTTTAAGCTCTATAGAAGCTTTATTAATTTCTTTCCTAGGTTACTAGGCTAGCTTATAAATTAGAGTATAGATTTTATAAGGGTAGCCCTTTATTATAAATATAAAAAGGGATATAACCTCTAAAGTATCTAACTCCTCTTATCTTATTAGCTTCCCTTATATATTATAAAGGTCTAATAAATATTCTACCTAGGCTAAAGTTATAATAGATAACCCTCTACTATACTAAGTTATTAAGTAATTTATAGATTCTTAGTTCTATTATATATATTATAAGACTACTAGTATAGGCTTATCTTTATTTAATATAGGGTTCTCTTTAGGTCTTATAATATTAAATCTTATTAAGGTATTAGTAGGGCTAAATATAATATCTCTTAGGGTAATAGGGGCTAAGTAGGGTAATATAGATAGTTTTATAAACCTAGAGTAGTTAAGATACTTTATAAAATTAGCTAGTTACTATAGATTATAATCCCTCTTTTACTTCTTATAGTTATTCCTTCTTTTTATATTTTAGATATCTAGTTCTTTTAATAATCCTTCCTCTCTATCTAACTCTTTTAAATTAATAAGAACTATTAGATTAGTTTATAAATTAGTATTTATAAGTACTAGTAGGTTAATATCTATCCTATCTAGAGAGGAAACCTCTAGGTCTATAAGTTAAGGGGTATACTTAGCTATTTAATATTTAATATCTTCTTAAGCTATCCCTTTCCTAATATCTTTATCTCTTAATTTAAAGTATTAATTATATGGAATTCTATCTACCCTTAGTTAGGTTTAATATCCTTTAGGTAGTATTTTATTAGTAAAAGCCTTTAATAAATAATTAATCTAAGCTTAATACCTTATCTTAATAGGCTACTTTAGAGGTACTAGGCTTCTAATATATATAAAGGACCTAAGCTAATTAATAAAGTAAAGACTAGAGGCCTATAATAAAGGGTCTATATATTAAAGTTCTACTAGGTATAGTTATCTTATTAAAACTTCCTTAGCCTTACGTCTTAGTAGAAAGCTCCTTATAATAAATATTAGAATCTATAGTTATCTTTTAGCTCCTCTCCTTAACTACTAATTATTATAAAACTAGTTTCCCCTATCTTATAAGTTAATTAGTTAACCTATAATAACTACCTTAGTAGACTTAGGCGCTTATAGATAAATAAGGAGTATATTAGGGGATTTAGCTTTAATTTAAGTAATTATAATATCCCTTATATCTCTATCTTTAAAATCGTCTTCTATACCTCTAACTAACTTATAGTAGAGCAGTTAGCTAGGCTTAGTAGGCTTTATAAGATAGCGAGTAACTACTAAGATATCCTTAGTATATATTAGAGTTACTATCTTAAGTATGCTAATAGTATTAAATATACTAGCTATAACTTATTATACGTATAAGGAGCGAATTATTTCCTCTACTACTTCTAAGGTCTTATTCTAATATTTAATAAGGATATAATTTAATATTATATTAAAAAGGTCTATCTAACTAGGGATATTATCTATCCTAGGCAGAGGGTATATATTATATTTAATTAGCTAAGGCTAGTAACTAAGCTTATTAGGAGGTTTAAAGCCTAGGATATCTCTATTATTTTATCCCTATACTTAAAACCTACTTATACTTAGTTTATTAGGTATAAGCTCTATTAAAAGTCTAATTTTAAGGATAAGAAGGTTTAAGGATCTTAATTCCTAGATCTATATATCTAACTCTTTATTATTATAAAAAATAACTTTCCCTATTATAATATATTAAGAGAAAGGTTAATAAGGGGAAAGTATAAGTAATTTATAGACTAAAGAGCTAAATAGAAGTAATATTTAAAGAAAGAAAAGAGCTATAGCGTAGTAGTTAATATTATATAGTTAGTAAATAAATTAAGTTTGAAAGTAAATAATATATATAAAAGGGAGAGAGAAACTAGAGGGCTTAAAAAGTAAGGAGTATATTTTTATATCTACTAATTACTTTAATAATATAGTAATTTATTAGTAGCTTATAGAAGGAATAATTAACTCTCCTCCCTTACTCTCCTTAGCTTTAATAAAGTAAAACGAACTTAGGATAAAAGACTTATAATAAATAGAATAGTAAATTAGAGTAGTTATATATAAGGAAAGAATAAAGGAAATAATAGTTAGTAGTAGCTATTAAAACGAGTAGCCTAGTTATAAATTAAATAAATATTCTCCTCTATCCTC
>JAVHLU010001808.1:0-25017 GCA_036785755.1 Colletotrichum ledebouriae
ATTATTTTCCTTAACTAGTAGAGGGTATAGGTTAAAATACCTATATAGTATTTCCCGAATTATACCTACGAACTAGGTAAATTTATTATAGTCTTTTTGCAAAGGGGCTGCGGCGTAATTCCGAGCTTAATAATAACGCTAGCTCTAAATAGCTTTATATTACTCTTCTTATAGAGTTATTTAAGAATTATGCTCCTAAGTAGCTTTATAAATAAGTTAGCTATATTGTTTACTAATAATATATATTTAAAGTAAACCTCGCCCTACTAAGTAACCTCTTATATAAAGTAGTTATAAACCTATATATACTTTATATAGTTATTTATAAACACCCCCTTTATAAGTATAATTACTCTTATATTATGTACTTATATATAAAAGGGCCCTCCAAGATCTATATTAATTTTACTTAGGAAGTTATATATCTAAAGCGCTTCTAAAGTAATAAAAAATATTATATAATACTTAGCTTCTATAAATAACTTAAAACCTATTACTTATTATTAGGATCTCTATAAGATTAGCTTATTAGCTATAAGGAATACCTAACCTATTATTAAGCGCGCTATACCCTTATAGCTAGTAAGGTTACTATAATATAACTATAGAGACCTTATTTATTTAAGTCTCTATCCCTATACTTATTATTATAACTTATTATTAAAAAGGAGTTTATACTAATATAGTATATTAAGCGCTCTACGCTCTTCTTTTATAATTTATTTAAGTAATAAGTGAATTATACCTATAGCCTTATATTAAAAGAGAGATCTAGCTGTATTATAAGCGCTCTAAAGCTAATTTTACTAAGTACTCTCTAGTACTATACTTAGAGTTCTAGATCTAGTATAATACTTATACTAGGGATTATAAAGTTAAGCGCCCTTATATTAATAGGTATATTTATATACCTAACCTTCGCTCTAAACTCCCTTATTATATCTCTTAAATATATCTCTTAACTAACAATAGTCTTCTCATATTCCTTCTTAAAAGTAAGTTATATATTAAGGAAGTTATTAAGTACCCCGAGGTTATTAACCTTAATTGTATTACTTATATACTTATAAATAGCGCTAAGAGCCGCTTCTAGTCTCTATACTAGGATATTATTAATATATATAGCTATTATAATATTAAGAGTCTTATTATAATAAGTTATATTATTTAAATATAGTAGTACGAACCCTGCTTATTAAAGGATCTCTTATAGCTTCTTTTATTACTACCTCCTATCTAATTATAACCTATATAGAGCCTTGCGAAGTCTAATAACCTATTCCTAATCTACTTTATACCTATAAAGCTACTAGCTTAGCGCATTATAGGTTTATAAAAAACTCCTTAATTAATAGGATAGGTATTATATATACTACCTCATCTAGTTCTCTATTTAAGTATATACTAACGAAGTCCTATTATTAAATAGGATACCTCTTCCTATATATATATACTAATATGATTTATTACAACGCTAGTTATAATATCGAGGTATATATCTAGGTAAAGTTATACCTAGAGACTTATGAAAAGCCCCTTATTTAATCCGCGCCTTATGCTTTATAAGTATACTATAGGCCTTATTATACTCCTATACCCACTTAGCTAATAAGTAGAGGCCTTTTAGTCCCTCCTCCTTATTAATAAACTATAAAACTCCCTTCTTAACTAAGATATATATCTTATTAAATACTACCTCTACTTATAACTTCTAATTATTTATAAGTCTATTCTCTACTTTTATAATAGTTATTAGGTCTAGGTAAGGCTATAGGGATAGCTCTAATATACCTCCTCTAAAGGGGTCTTATATAAAAGCTATAGTATAAGTAAATACTATATAGTTCCCCTCTAGAGAGTTAGTCTCTCTAATTTATAAATATACTTAATATATCTACTCTATAGTACTATAAGTATAGCGCTATAACTATAAGACCTAACCTAGTAGTAATATATACTAGCGCTCTACTAGCTCTATTATAGGTTTATAAAAGATAATATTAGAGCGGATAGTAATCTTATCCTACTCTAATACCTATATCTTATATACTTAGTCTTTATAATAACTAATACGAATACCCTTCTTAGCTTAAATAGCGATCTTCCTACTCTTTACTTATACCTTAGGATTAAAATAAGCGAAATATATACTTCTAATAACCCTTAGCTAACTTATATTAGAAATATAGTCTTCTCCTAGGCCTAATAACTTATTATAAAATACTTGAGTAAGTATCTTACTTAGTATTATTATAATAAAAGAGTAGCTAGCTACTACCATAAGTAGAAATAGCTATAGTTCTACTAGGACCTTAACATTAATACTTAAATTATATACCTTATCTAATATAATTTAGATTATACGCTCTATAGTATTATTCTATTTATATATATATATAATAGCAAAGACTCTACCCTTATTCTATTATCTTATAATATAGCTTTAAGGTAAGTTATTATAAACTCCCTTATATTATTTATATAAATAACCTTTATTATTATACTAAAGGCGTTTTTCTATCCTTAGAAGTATATATATAACTAGCGCGCTAGCTTATCCTTTATATCTATAAAGATAACTATTTTAAAGTATATTTTATTCTCTATAACTAGTAGAAAGTATTTAAAGTACTTTATTAGCTTTACCTCTCTAATATATATATAGAAAATATCTCTTACCCTCTCTATATAGCGCCTAGGTATATATAGTAGATATTATAAACTTTTTAAGAGATTATATATTTTATATAGCTATAGGACTACTAACCTAGGGGTAATTATATATCCCTTTATTATCTTAATAATTTTCTTTATCTCTCCTAAGCCTGGGTATCCTAATTTTTAGTACTAGAGCTTAGATTTAATCCTCTATTATATAAGAAATATAACTTATATATTTAAATCTTACTTATATGTAATATTAAGGTTAAAACCTTATTCCTAAATATTAAGCGTTATAAACGCCTACTTACTAGTATTTATTAATTAGTTCTTATCAAAGTAACCTCCGCTAAGGTATACTTATTTACTACTAAATATATTAACTAGAAAGGTTAGTATATATAAAACGTCTTATAGCTATATTAAAGCGTAGGGTAACTATATTTATATACTTAGGATAGATATTACCTCCTCTTATATATATTATACCTAGTATTATTAGAGGCGTATACTTATTATTATTAAACTATAATAAGTTATTCATTATATATATATTTACGCTTATATTATATATTCTTTTCCTTAACTAGTAGAGGGTATAGGTTGAAATACCTGCATAGTGTTTCCCGAATTATACTTGCGAACTAGGTGAATTTATTATAGTCTTTTTGCAAAGGAGCTGCGGTATAATTCCGAACTTAATACTTATTAATATAGGGGCGCTTAATGTTATAATCCCTAGCATAGGTACTACGCTAGACCTAGAACTCTAAGCGTAGTACTAGAGAGTACTTAGTAAAGTTAGCTTTAGAGTGCTTATAATATAGCTAGATCTCTCTTTTAAGATAGGGCTATAGGTATAAGTCTCCTATTACTTAAATAAATTATATAAGAAGGGTATAGAGCGCTAATATAATATATTACTATAAACCCCTCTTTAGTAATAAATTATAATAACAAGTATAGAGATAGAGACCTAAATAAATAAGGTCTCTATAGCTATATTAATAGTAACTACGCTAGCTATAAGGATATAGCGCGCTTAATAATAGGTTAGATGTTTTTTATAGCTAAGAAGCTAATCCTATAGAGATCCTATTAATAAGTAATAATCTCTAAGTTATTTATAGAGGCTAAGTACTATATAGTATTATTTACTACTTTAGAAGCTCTTTAGATATATAACTTCCTAGGCGAACTTAGTATAGATCATAGAGGGTACCTTTATATATAAGTAAATCATATAAGAGTAATTATACTTATAAAGGGAGAGTTTATGAATAACTATATAAAATATTTATTAGTTTATAACTACTTTATATAGGGGTTACTAAGCGGGGCGAGATTAACTTAAAATATATATTATTAGTAAATAATATAGCTAACTTATTTATAAAAGTACTTAGGGGGATAATCCTTAAATAACTCTATAAGAAGAGTTATATAAGGCTATATAGAGCTAGTATTTCTATAGAGGAATATACTAAGGCTAGTTAAGCTTTATAAAACTAAGCTCTTAGCGAGGAGGAGTATTATAACTATAAGTAGCGCTATATTATAATAGGTAGGCGTGCGTATAGTATAATATTAGATAGTATATAGGTTAGAGGTATTATAAGTATATAAAGGCTTATTTATATATAAATATATATAATAAGAGCATAGGTTATCTTATAATTAGGTATAATAATAGCTTCGCTCGTATAACTATAAATAATATGCTCGTTTAATAGCCTCTAGCTACTGCATAGTGATTTTACTTACTTAAGTGCAATAGACCTTCTAACTCCGCGCCTCCTAATAATATATAGCCTTTGGTTACGTGATTATAACTCTCCTAACTATAGCTATACTTATATATACCTATAGCCTTACGATCTTTAACTTTATATTAATAATAATATAGTTTTTAATTATTTAAACTACGAAACTATTGACTTTTCCTCTTATATACTACCCGCGCTACTAATACCGCCTCTATTACCGCTTTATCTACTAGCTATGCTATTATTAGTAACGCTCTCTCTATTTTATAGTTAGTATAAGCTATACTTATTACTATTCGCCTAGGCTGCCTAGGCTACCTCTGCCTTAGTAATATAGAGGACCTGCTTAAAGAAGGGCTACTCTATAGGGTATATAACGACCTATTAAACTTCTATTACTAAGTTTACTTACTTAGCTCTAATACTATTATACCTTATAGAGTCCCCTATAGGGGTATTAAAATAAGCCCTCTTAAGGGCTATATTAAGAATATACTCTCTATATATAGCGGAGTAGTTAATAAAGGAGCGGGTTTTATTAATTATATCGAGGCTAAACTCTCTAGCGATCCCCTCTATATCATTTATACTAAAGGGCGTGCCTCGCTTAGGCTTAGTATATTTATATATAAGGTTTAATACTAATATAGTTAAGGGATAAGGATAAGGAAGAGGGAGAGGTATAAAGCCCTACTTATAGAGCTTCTTATACTTCTAGCTATAAGAACCTGTTAGGAAAGATCTCTTTAGTTAAGGAGTTACCTCTTATATAATAATATTTATAGTACCTTACTAGAAGGTTAACCTTTTAAGTTAAGGAGGTATCTTATATAGTAGCTTTTATAGTATTTTTAGCACCTTACTAGAAGGTTAACCTTTTAGGTTAAGGAGCTATCTTATATAATAGCTTTTATAGCACCTTACTAGATGGTTTAGTAGGGCGTTACTACGAGAGCCTTAGTAGCCCGTTTAGCTCCGATATAATTAGCCCTAGTATAGCGTATATCTAACTTTATATAGTGATATTTAGAGGGTTTGCTTCCGAGTAGGAATATATAGGGTTCCTATATTGTTTTCCTTAACTAGTAGAGGGTATAGGTTAAAATACCTATATAGCGTTTCCTAAGTTATACCTATAAACTAGGTGAATTTATTATAGTCTTTTTGCGAAGGGGCTGCGGCGTAATTCCGAACTTAATATTATTATTAGTAATACTCTCTTTATTTAGTATTAGCCGTACTTATTAACTTCTAAAACGTTACTTCTGCTTTAGTATTATAGAGAATTAATTTAAGGAAGAGCTACTCTATAGGCTATTTTAAAACCTACTTAACTTTCTCTACTTACTTAATTTACTTATTCTAAATATAATTATAAGTTTTAAATTCCCCTATTACGAGGGGTTAGACCCGAGTTTATTTAATAATAAGTCGCTATAATACTATTTATTTAAGCTAAAGAGGAAAAGCGGAGTTTTCCTCTCTCGTAGAGATTCTACTAGTTTATAAGGAGCTACTAAATAAGCCCTAGGTAAGCCCTAGGTAGCTCCTTAAGGTAATAAACCTTAGTAGAAGCCTAGGCAGGCTTAACCTAGGTATAGCTTATAATACTATCCCTCTCCTAGCTAGTCCTCCCCTAGGTATAAGCTAGGTTACTAATATTATCTATTACTAGCTTATAATAGGCCTTATACCTATCTATTACTATAATATCTATTATAGCCTCTATAGGTTCCTAGGTAAGCACTATATACCCCTCCTACTTAACTAAGGCCTTATACCTCTACCCTTACCTAACTACCTTTTCCTATACTATATATATATCCTCTATACCCTACTTAAACTCACTATTATTAGCTATAATTAGTAGTAGCTAGGGGTCTATCCTTACCTAGATAGGTAGGGGGTTCTCTAGTACCCTCTAGAGGAGGTCTATATAGAACCTTAGGTAGATATTACTAGGTATATTTAGCTTAATAATATATATATTTAAGACTCTTATTATAATATACTTATAATATTACTATAATAGCTTCTTACTAAGCCTAGGGCTTTTATAATTAGCTATTAAGAGCTAGACCTTATTACTTACTTAATACTCCTCTAAGGTAGTCCTATACTAGTTTATATTCTCCTCGCTACACTACTAGATTATTATAATACTTACTGAAATAAAGTCTACTTCCTCTTATAGCTTAATTACTAGGAGGGTAGCTACTATATCCCTAGGGGGGGTGTCTTATAGTATATTATTTATAACTAGTATAAAGTTAGTATAGTATTTATACTCTAGGAAGAATAAGAAAAAGCTAGTTAAATTACTAATCCTATTCTAAAGCGCTAGTTAGGTAGTAAGTAAAAGCTATCCTTAGTTATCCTATACCTAAGTTATAAATACTTATAAAATAGCTTATATCTCCTAGTCTTACCTCTTAATACCTCTATTAGTCTATAAGTAGTATATAGTACTTAATAGTCTTTTTATATTAATAAGGTAGTAAAGCTTAGCCTAGAAGTTGCTTAAAAACTTAGACTTATAATTACTAATAATACTATATAAGAACCTATAGAACTAGAAGTAGTAGGTAAGGAATTAGTACGTATAAGCTTCTACCTCTATAATACTTATCTCCTCTAGTATTACTAACTTACCTAGCTTATTTAATATAACCTATAAGTAATAGTTAGTATTATCTTTTATTAGTAGTAAGTTAGTAATAAAGTCTATTAAGAGGTCTAAGTATAACTAGTTAGGTATTAGTAGGGGCTTTAAGAAACCCCTCTTAGCTTACCTCTAGATATATATCTCTCTATAGATATTATAATTCCTTATAAACCTCTATACTATCCATAATTACCCTAGCTAGTAGAACTACTAGCTTATTATTTCTAGCGTACTAGCCTCTAGCCACTGCATAGTGATTTTACCTGCTCAAGTGCAATAGACCTTCTAACTCCGCGCCTCCTGATAATACATAGCCTTCGGTTACGTGATCCTTTCCTAACCACAGCCGCACTTATATATACCCACAGCCTCACGATCTTTAACTTCATATTAATAAGAACGTGGTTTTTAATTATTTAATAGACTACGAAACTATTAACTTTTCCTCTCGCATACTACCCGCGCTACTAATACCGCCTCTATTACTACTTCGTCCGCTAGAAGTCGTTACTATCTTTACTATGCCGTTATTAGCAACGCTCTCTCTATATTAAAGTAGTTAGCACAAGCTATACTTACTAACCCCTAAGAGGCCTAGGCTACCTCTACCTTAATAATATAGAGGACCTACTCGAAGAAGAGCTACTCTATAGGGTATATAATAACCTACCTAGCTTCTATTACTAAGTCTACTTACTTAGTTATAATATAATAGCGAGTATCCCCTCTAGGGGTATTAATAAGAGCCCTCTTAAGGGCTATATTAATAATATACTCTCTATATATAATAGAGTAGTTAAAGAAGGAGTAGGTTTTATTAATTATATTAATACTAAACTCTCTAGTAAGCTCTTGCGTATTATTAGTATTAAAGAGCGTGCCTCGCATAAGCTTAGCGTTTTTATATATAGGGTCTAGTACTAATATAGTTAAGGGATAAGGAAGAGGGAGAGGTATAAGGCCCTGCTCGTAGTAGTAGAGCTTCTTATACTTCTAGCTATAAGAACCTCTTAGGAAAGACCTCTTTAGTTAAGGAGTTACCTCTCGTATAGTAGTATTTATAATACCTTGCTAGAAGGTCGACCTTTTAGGTTAAGGAGTTATCTTATATAGTAGCTTTTGTAGTACCTTTAGTACCTTGCTCGAAGGTTGACCTTTTGGGTTAAGGAGTTATCTTATATAGTGGCTTTGCTACGAGAGCCTTAGTAGCCCGTTCGGCTCTGATATAATCGGCCCTAGTGCGGCGCGCGTCCTGCTATTATTTCCTTATTAGAGCGATATTTAATAGTAAGGTTATACTAAGATAGATCCTTTACTTACTAACTCTAGCGCTCTATAAAGCGCTACGTTTTTATAAAGTATTTAAGCCCCTAATAGTTCATTAATACCTTAAAAGAGGTTATATTATATTATTCTACCCTCTATATATATAAGTAAGAAAGAACTACTAGAAGCTCTTTATTATAAATAGGGTAGTTATACTTAATAGCTAAGAGCTTCTATAAGTAGAATACTATAGGGTACTAAGTACCCTCGAGTATAATCTAAGAGAGCACCCCTCTTAATATAACTCTTATGTAATTAGTCTTAATAATAGTCTTATCTTCTAAATTAAACTAGTAGAGTACTAGCTAGGTATTAAAGAGTTATTTAAGCTAAGAGAAGGCTTATTCCTAGCTATCTCCTTATTAAAACGTTATATTCTTCTTAAGAAGCTCTATTAATAGCTTGATAATATCTCTATACCCTAATATAAATATATTATAATAATTTATAAACCCTAAGAAGCTTTAGACCCCCTTTAGAGAGATAGGGGGTAGCTACTTAGTAATTAGCTAGAGTTTATTAAGGTTATAAGAGAGACTCTTTCTTATTATTATAATAAACTATATATATTTAGCCCTTTTTATTAAGAACTTATATTTTATAGGGTTAAGGTTTAGCCCTATATCTACTAACCTCTAGAGAACCTCCTAGACCTTCCTCTTATAGCCTTCTTTTATTCTATTAAAATAAATCAATATATTAATTATATAAGTAGTAATAAGGCTATTAGGTAAATCCTATAAGGTATTATTAATATACTACTAAAAGCGTATAAGGGTATTAGTTAAGCTAAATAAGTAAACTACTTACTTTAAAAATTTATATTAGATATAGCATATAGTTCTCTCTTAATACCCCTCTACTACCCTTAACCTATAAAAAGGTATTATTATATATAAACTATTAAATTACTTAGTATTACGGGCTACGCCTAGGTTAAGCCTATAGAATAAGCTTTCTTATAGCTTAAGTAGCTTTTTAATACCTAGCTAGTATTCTACTAGTTTAGTTTAGAAGATAAGATTATTATTAAAACTAACTATTTAGGATTTATATTAAGAGGGCTATTCTTATAAGTTAACCTAGAGGGTACTTAGCGTCCTATAGCGTTCTACTTATAGAAGCTCTCGCCTATAGAGTATAACTACCCTATTTATAATAAGGAGCTCCTAGTAGTCCTTTCTTACCTATATATATAGAGGGTAGAGCTATATAATATAATTATTTTTAAGATATGAACCTATTACTAGGGGCTTAAATACTTTATAAAGAAGTAGCGCCTTATAAAGCGCTAGAGCTAGTAAGTAAAAGAGCTATCCTAATATAATCTTACTATTAAATACTACCTTAGTAAGGAAATAGTAGCCCCTAATACCCTCTCTTAGAGAAAATAGGACGTACTATAAGGGTAGGATAACGAGTAGAAGTAGGGGAGGGTCTTATAGCTAATACTAGACTATGCCTACCCCTATAAGGACCCTATAGTTAGCCCCCTAGTAAGGAGAAGTTAGAAGGGCTAGATTAATATCCTAAACTCTATAGTCTTTAATAGTAACCCTAAACTATAGGCGCTATAGCTAGAAACTATAAAGAAGGATATAATATATAAGGCTATATATTATATAGTTACCTATAAGCTTTAGAGCTTCCTATTAGATATAAAAGCTAAGGTCTAAATTAAGAAGGATAATATTAATAGTTAGGGGAGGCTAATATTTAGGGAGAGGCTATAGGTACTTAGTAGGGAGGATAATAATAACTTACTAGGGGAGCTCTATATAAAGATTACTTAATAGAGCTATAACCTAAGTATAACTACCTACCTAGGCTATAATAGCACGCTAGAAATAACAAGCTAGTAGTTCTATTAGCTAGGATAATTATAAATAGTATAGAGATTTATAAGGAACTATAATATCTATAAAGGGATATATATCTAGAGTAAGCTAAGAGGGGCTTCCTAAAGCCCCTACTAGTACCTACCTAGTTATACTTAGACCTCTTAATAGACTTTATTATTAACTTATTACTTATAAAGGATAATACTAGCTAATACCTATAGGTTATAGTAAATAGGCTAGGTAAGTTAGTAATATTAGAGGAGATAGGTATTATTAAGGTAGAAGCTTATACCTACTAGTTCTTTACCTCCTACTTCTAGTTCTATAGGTTCCTATATAATATTATTAGTAATCGAGGGTCTAATTAGGTAAGCTACTTCTAGGCTAAATTCTACTACCTTATTAGTATAAGGAGGCTATTAAGTACTATATACTACCTATAGACTAATAATAATACTAAGAGGTAGAACCAGGAGATATAAGCTATCCTATAGGTATTAATAACCTAAGTATAGGATAACTAGGGACAGCTCCTACCTACTACCTAGCTAGCGCTTTATAATAGGGTTAGTAATATAACTAGGCTCTCGCTATTCTTCTTAGAATATAGGTATTATACTAACCCTATACTTATAGTAAATAATATAATAGAGGAGGCCCCATCTAGGGATATAGTAGCTACCCTCCTAGTAATAAGACTATAGGAGGTAGTAGACTTTATCTAAGTAAGTATTATAGCTATCTAATAGTATAGCGAGGAGAATATAAACTAGTATAGGATACTTATAGAGGAGTATTAGGTAAGTAATAAGGTTTAGCTTTTAATAGCTAACTATAAGAGCTCTAGGCTTAGTAAAAAGCTATTATAGCTGTATTATAAATATACTATAGTAAGGGTCCTAAGCCTATATATTATTAAGTTAGATATACCTAGTAATATCTACCTAAGGTTCTATATAGACCTCCTCTAGAGAGCACTAGAGGACCCCTTACCTATATAGATAAGGATAGACCCCTAGCTACTACTAATTATAGCTAATAATAATAAATTCGAGTAGTATATAGAGGAGATATCTATAGCGCGATAGAAGGTAGTTAGGCGAGGGCAGAGGCGTGAGGTCCTAGTTAAGTAGGAAGGGTATATAAAGCCTACCTAGGAACCTATAGAGGCTATTATAGAGACTACTATAGTAGATAGGTATAAAGCCCTATATAGGCTAGTTATAGATAATAATAGTTCCCTAGCCTATACCTAGGGGGGGATAAGCTAGGAGGGGGGATAGTATTATAAGCTATACCTAGGTTAAGCCTACTTAGGCTTCTACCTAGGTTTATTACCTTAAGGAGCTACCTAGGGCTTACCTAGGGCTTACTTAGTTATTCCTTATAAACTAGTAAAATCTCTACTAGAGAGGAAGACTTCCCCTTTTTCTCTTTAGCTTAAATAAATAGTATTATAGTAACCTCTTATTAAATAAACTTAGGTCTAACCCCTCGTACTTAGTTATACTTACTTAATATAATATCTTAGAGAGTAATAAGAGGGAGTAATAGTCTTTCTTAGTAATTATATTAAGGGCTCTATAGTTAATATAAAAGTAAATACCTCTACTTAGCCTCTTTATAAAGAGTATTAGTACCCTAGCTAGGGAGCTACTAGCTTTAATAAACCCCTTATTTAAGAGATCCTATAAGGTTTTCTTTAGTATTAATAGCTCTTCTCTTAATATATTATAGAGGGGGCTCTAAGGGAGTAGGGGTTCCCTTCTATCTAGTCCTAGTAGAAAGGCAATCTAATAGTTTACCCTAGGTTATTTAAGGGGTAATAAATAAGCTTTATTAGAGTTAAAGAGGTTAGAGAACTCCCTTAAGACCTAGCTTAGTAAATAATATTATTAATCCTCTTTTAGCTCTAAGTTTAAGGCTTTCTTAATATAAGCTAGGCTAATAGCTTATACTAATACCTCTATAATACCCTCCTAATACTCGCTCTATTATCTCGCTAGGTATTAATAAATTATAGAGAATAAGGGTATTTTAAGGAACCTTATTACTCTTATTTCCTTTATAAGGGGTATTTCCTCTTAATCCTTTAGGTATAACCTAACGCGCCCCCTCTTATAATATACTTAATAAGCTATAGTATTATAAATAACTTAGTTCTATTCTATTAAGGGGCGCCTTAAGAGGATATCTAGGTCTAGGCTATTAATTATATATATAGGAATATAATAGGTGTAGCTACTAATCTCTAAATTAAATACTACTACCTCTAGGGTATTACCTAGTAATAGCCTACTAAGTATATATCCTCTTATAAGTTAGTATCTTTTTTTAATATGTAAAAAGTAAGGTATTAAGCTAGGGAAAGGTTAATTATTATATATATATTACTCCTTATATTTAATAGGGTATAAGCTAGCTATCCTCTATTAATTCTAGCTTAAATAATAATAAGTTTATTACTAGCTAGTTATTCCTATTTATATTCCTCCTGATCTAATATCCCCTTCTTATTAAGCTCTAGGGCCTTATACCTTCTATTAGGAAGGTTAATCTTTATCTTTTAAGAAGCTAGGCCTACTTAAAATAAAAACTCTCTTATTACTATTAAACCCCTAAATATTAAAAGCTTAAATCTAATTAACCTTTTAAAGAATTAAGCTAATTTATCCTAAGTCTAGATAAATATAGGTTTATATAGCTTAGTTTAGTTTATATTACTCTTATTAACCCTTATTAGCTCTTATTAGCTCTTATTAGCTCTTATTAGCTCTTATTAGCTCTTATTAGCTCTTATTAGCTCTTATTAGCTCTTATTAGCTCTTATTAGCTTTTATTAGCTTTTTATTAGTAAGCCCTATATATATAATAGGGCTATAGCTAGTAGCTAGTATTGAGCTCGGAATTACGCCGCAGCCCCTTCGCAAAAAGACTATAACAAATTCACCTAGTTCGCAGGCATAATTCGGGAAATACTATATAGGTATTTTAACCTATACCCTCTACTAGTTAGGGAAAATAATATAGGAACCCTATACGTTCCTACTACTCGCAAGCAAACCCTCTGAATATCACAGAGTTAGACGCGCGCCGCACCAGGGCCGATTACATCGGAGCCGAACGGGCTACTGAGGCTCTCGTGGCCTGGAAACGCCCTCGCTGAACCTTCCAGCAAGGTGAAAGCCACTGTGTATTGTCAGGAGGCGCGGAGTTAGAAGGTCTGTTGCACTTGAGCAGGTAAAATCACTATGCAGTGGCCAGAGGCCCTAGTAGCTAGTATAAATAGGTACTTATTAGTATATTTATACCTTTATCCTAAGGTTAAATAGAGTTAGCTATAGCTAGACTTAGTAAATAAAACTTTAAAATATAATATAAGCTAGTTATTAAGGATTATATTTAGTAATATAGTTATTAAGAGTTACTTTTAAATTTTAAAAGATCTCCTTATTTATCTTTTTTATAAGGTACTTATAGATTTTAAGTAGTATATAAGCTATAGAAATAACTAGCTGCTCTTTAGTATAGTTTATAGTATACTTACCTTCTACTCTTTATTATCTCTCTTAGTATAAATAGCTCTAATAAGAGCAGGAGGTATATAAAAAACTATATATTAAGAAGAGAGTATTATATTGAGCTCGGAATTACGCCGCAGCCCCTTCGCAAAAAGACTACAACAAATTCACCCAGTTCGCATTAATTATTAATTATTAATTATTAATTATTAATTATTAATTATTCATTATTAATTATTAATTATTCATTATTAATTATTAATTATTAATTATTAATTATTAATTATTCATTATTAATTATTAATCATTAATTATTAATCATTAATTATTAATCATTAATTATTCATCATTAATTATTCATTATTAATTATTCATTATTCATTATTAATTATTCATTATTCATTATTAATTATTCATTATTCATTATTAATTATTCATTATTAATTATTAATTATTCATTATTCATTATTAATTATTAATTATTAATTATTAATTATTAATTATTAATTATTAATTATTAATTATTAATAATCGATAAAATATGTCTTTAATAATTCCAGGCCACGAGAGCCTTAGTAGCCCGTTCAGCTCCGATATAATTAGCCCCAGTGCGGCGCGCGTCCGACTTTGTAATATTTAGAGGGTTTACTTGCGAGTAGTAGGAACGTATAGGGTTCCTATACTATTTTTCTTAACTAGTAGAGGGTATAGGTTAAAATACCTATATAGTATTTCCTAAATTATACTTATAAACTAGGTAAATTTATTATAGTCTTTTGGCGAAGGGGCTGCAGCGTAATTCCGAACTCAATGTCTTTAATAACACTTTAATGACTATAATATATAGAATAATAATCATAAAAGTATTTCCTTTATAGAATAAATACTTTAAGAATCTATATAAATTCTAAAAATATTAATAACCTTATATATATATAATCCTTAGCTCTATAGCTATAAGTTTATAGAAATTGCGCACGGACCACACTATGATCCAATCGCGATTCGGCTTAATAAGCTTAATAGTTAGCCGCTTTATAGCTACGTTTTAGCATATCTTACCCCTCACTTTACGACGGTAGGATTTGTAACTTAGAGATAATTTTATTAATATTCAACGGATTCTCTATTAGTTAGCTCTAGGAAAAACATCCCCTTATGCTTAAATGTATTAGTCTTTATTATAATATTAATCAGCCTATTAATATCTATTATTCAGGCTGTTTTACCGCCCCTTTTACTACCTATATACCTATTCTTACAAGCTATATAATGTTTATAATAATAATACAAATCTGCCTCTTGATTCTGTTTGAAACATAATAGAATTTATAATAATAGTAACTATATAATATATATAATATTCTATTTGAAGGATAATGGAATATACCTATACTAGCAGTATAAGGTCTATAGCGTGGCCTACTATAGATCTTATTAGGATTATAAGATAAGCCTATAATATAAATACTTCTAAGCATATGAAATTCCCTCTAAAAAGGAGCTTTTATATATATACTTTTCCTAAGGAAGGGTAGCTACCTAGCTATAGAGAAAAATACCAAATTAATAATAATAATAATATAAAATAATAATAATAAGAAGAATTCTTCTACTATACTAAGGAGCGCTAGCCATAGCTAGCTCTAAGGAGAATACTTCTATTAGCAAGGTTACGCTATAAGTAGAATAAATCTAATTAGTAATACTATATATTCTATTCTCTATACTAAGGAGCGCTAGGTATAAGCTCTTCTAATAGGATATTAACTATGATATCTTGTATTTAATTTTAGTGAATAGTATAGTAGTCTCTTTATATAGTAATCTCCTCTCAATATATTTTTTTTATATACCCCTTGCTCTTATTAGAAGTATATATATTAATTAAGATTATAAGGGATAGGAGGTAAGTATATTATAGGCTATACTAAGGAGTAGCTATTTATTTTTATAGCTTATATATTACTTAAAGTCTATAGGTGCCTTATCAAGAAGATAAGTAAGGAGACCCTTTAAAGCTTAAAAGTAGTCCTTAATAACTACGTTATATTACGTTTTAAAGTTTTATTTACTAGGTCTAGGTATAGCTAAAGGGTATAAATTTACTAGTAAATACTTAGTCCTACTAGCTACAAGCTCCTACTCTTATTAGAGGTATATATACTAATAGAGATAATAAGAGATAGGAGGTAAGTATACTATAAGCTATACTAATAAGTAGCTTTTTATTTTTATAGTTTATATACTACTTAAAATCTATAGGTATCTTATAAAGCAGTAGCGCTAATAAGCTATATCTACTTAAGCTATATATTAGGATGGGATAAGATAGACTTAGCTACGCAGCTTTCGAAAAAGCCCCCTTAGCGCACGGACCTATTATAGGAAGACTATAGAATAGAGCGTAGAGGAGAGGAGCGTAGCGGACTTTAGGATTATATATATATTATTATAACTAGTACCTTGATAATCTTATACCTTATTTTCTAGTATTTCCTTAGCGAATCCGCGCCTAATTTAGATAATCTCTTTTAATTAGATCTATAAATTATTTTATATATATTTTAATTTTACTTTTAATATTCTTACCTATTTATAAGTAGAGTTCTATTATTTATTATCTTTCTAGTTCCTAGTAGTTCTAGCCCTTTCTAATAATACCTAGAGGCGGATTCTTTTGCTCTTTTTAATAGCTTTTATAGGCTTCTTAAAGAGTTAGATACCTTTGCTACGTCTATATATCCCCGATATTAATACGTATATATATATATAATTAATCTACTTTAAATATAATAATAGCTTAAAAGATCTATAAATAACGAATAATGATAATACGATTAATAACAAAACGTAGTTTAAAAGAGAGGAAGATATTTATAAACCTACCTTAGTTCTAAGGGAATAGTAATAGCTATGCTTTCTTATAGAATTAAGATAGGAACGACGTAGACCCTGAAATCCTCCCTTTCTCTCTTTTTATACTATTAGTAGGTTCTAGCGAGCATATCCCTTTCCTTACCCCTTATATATTATTATAACTATTATTATTTAACTAGCGAGTTATAGCTAAGGTAGCTAAGATAGCTATATATAATACTAATATAGAGACTAGTAGTCTTACTAAGCTAATAAGTATAGCGAGATTAACTAGATTAGTAACTAGAGACTAATAAACCCCTTATTATTATAGCCCTAAGTACTAAGAGCGATATACTAACATTTAAGAGATACTAATATAATAAAGCTATAAATCCTTCTAAAATAAGAGCGTTATTAGGAAGACCCTTCTATATTAAGTAATAATATTTAAAGTAGATCTATAAGAGCTTAGAGTAGTAAGATCGAGGTTACTAGACCTTTCCTATATTTATTTAGTTATTTAGTTTATACTATTTCCTTTTTTACTTTATCTAAAGAAAGTTATAACTACCTACTTTATCTTTCTATTTAAAAGACGTTATAATAATAACTTTACTTTATTTACTAGAAGACTTTATTACTTTAACTATATAATATTAACTTCGATATTTATAGACCTATAAGTATTATATCTTCTTCTTTCTTAGCTAACTTAGATACTAGATCCTCTTCTAATAAGGGAAAGTAGCCTAAAGAGAGATTTATAAGAGCTTCGTTCAGCGAGATTTAACCTTATACTATAGGATAGCTAGCCTCTAATAATAGTATAGATAGATCTATAAATCCTACCTTAAGGATAGGCGTAACGCCCTCGAGCACTCTATATTCCCCTAAAGGAAGTGATACTAATTAGGATAGTATAGCCCTTGCTAATCTCCTTATAAGACGCCCTACTATTATAATAATAACTACCTATTTAACTAGAGCGCCTAAGTTTATTTATACTAATATCTTAGACTTTATTACTAACTATAAGAGCGTTTTAAAGCTTTATTATAAGACTAATAATAATATAAAGAACGAGGTCTATATATATAGCTCTAGTAACTATTAAGACGTAGTAAAATCTTATATTAATAAAGCTAATATCTAGAAGGAAGCTAAGGAGAAACGTCTATACTAGTTCGGATTTATAAACCTAAAGCCTTATTAGAACCCTAATAAGGACCTTTAGAACCTAGTTATAGGATCTTATATTAAAGATAATAACCCTTCCTAGGTTATAGTATTAATTACTACTATTTAATAGCTTTAATAGAGAGCTATCTAGCATAGAGACCTAGAACTTACTAATACTAAGCTCATTTATATTACTTATTACTACTTTTTATAGAGAGCTATAAGGGCTATAGCCTAGAGTCTTAGCCACTAGCTTACTAAGGTTATTTTAGAATAGTAGGTTATAATAGAGGATATCCTGATTAAATAGTCTACTACCCGCTAGGGACTTTCGTAATTATCTAGCCTTATTAAGCCTAAATTAATAATAACGCTTTAAGTCCCTACGAAGATAATTCTAATAAGGTAGAAGGCTAAAGCTAAGGAACCCTCTATAGCTTAGACTACTAGCTTTATTATTAACTCTCTTATAGAAAGCTTTAGGACCCTAAATATTAATAGGGCTAATTATAAGATAGATATCTTAATTCTTATTTAGAGAGTTACTAGCTAAGGGGATAATACTTTTAATCTAAACGCTATAGAAGCTACTAAACCTTATAAATAATAACTTTAGGACTATTTATAGACTTAATACTAATAATAGTAGTACTTCTATCTATAAGCTAGATATAGAGACTATTAAGGAGGATACTAATAATACTAGGGATTTAGAAGAGGTAGAGCAAGAGGAGGCTATAGAGGCTTCTAGTAAGATAGGCTACTATAATATATACCTTTCTAGGCTATAAGAACCTACTAGTTTTATAGCGCTATTAACTATATTATTATTAGCTGCGTTAAGTGTCCTAAGGCTAGCTAGAATAGGGTCTATTACTATATATCGCCCTATTACTTTATTAATACCCTAAACGCGAGCACTAAGGTTAAGATAGGTTTTATTAATAAAGGCTATAGCTATAAATTAATAGATAGCTAGATAATTTTAAAGTATATCCTAATTAATAAGGATACCTTTATATACTATATAGTTGCTATAAGTAAGTTAGTAGAGAAATAGTAGCTAAAGCTTTTAGATGAGGTTATAAGGATTATTAGTTATAATAAGGCACGCCCTAAATTATCTATTAGCTTTATAGATTTATTAAAGAATACTATATAATTATATAACTTTCTAGATATAATATTCTTTAGCTTTAAGCTAAAGAACTAGTATATTAACCTAGTAGAAGATATCGCTACTATAGAAGGAGGGAAGGCTAGAAGTTATTAGATAGAACCTTATGATACTTATTATTCCTAGTCTTCCTAAATAATAGACCTACTTATAATTTAAAACCTTCTTATTTAAATTACTTAGAGAGTTATAAAGCTACTAGATAATAGGGAGGAAGCTAGAGATACTATACTACTAGACGCCCCTAAGGAAAAAGTTAAGTAATAGAAGTAGGATAAATAAGATACGCCTTAGGTTTAATATAATAATTTATAAACTAGCTATACTCTTACCCTAGAGCTATATAATAAGAGAGTAAATAGGAAGGTAGCTATCCCTAAAGGCTTCTTTTATTAGAACTAGCTAGATTAGGATAGAACGGTTTATAATACTACCAAAGCTATAATTAGTAAGTATAAGGATAGGTATAGCTTAAAGGTATAAGAGGTCTTAAATCCTACTAATATAACGCTTCTAGATTAATTTAATAAGATAGGAGCTAGTAATAGGGAGCTATAAGGATAAATAGATTAATGGAATAATAATAAGAACTATTCTAAAGGCTAAGTAACTTCTATAGCTATCTCTATAGACTTACCTTAGTACTTATAAACTAAGGTAATTTAATTTAACTACTATATAATCGATCCTATTTTTAAAATAGGTATTATAACGGAAGATTAGGATTCTATATTACTTCTACTACTAAGACGTATTACTATCCTAGACTTTATTATAACCTACTAGTAGATTACTATTACCCCTTATAGCCCTGCGAATATACTAACTAGAGGGATTATTAATAATAGCTCTACTATTAACCTTATTAGTAATAGTTATTGAGCTCGGAATTACGCCGCAGCCCCTTCGCAAAAAGACTATAACAAATTCACCTAGTTCGCAGGCATAATTCGGGAAATACTATATAGGTATTTTAACTTATACCCTCTACTAGTTAAGGAAAATAATATAGGAACCCTATACGTTCCTACTACTCGCAAGCAAACCCTCTGAACATCACCGCACAAAGTCGGACGCGCGCCGCACCGATCACGTGACCGAAGGCTGTGTATTGTCAGGAGGCGCGGAGTTAGAAGGTCTGTTGCACTTGAGCAGGTAAAATCACTATGCAGTGGCCAGAGGCCTTAGTAATAGTTCTATTAAGCGCCTAGGCTTATAGAGCGATATAGTTTAAATTAATATAGGGATCTACGGGATTACTAGTAGAGAGCAGAGGACCTAATTCGCAAGCGTAATTATAAATAATATTTATATTAGTAGTAATTAGATTTAAGATATTAGCTTTTTTACTTTCCCTAAAAATACTTATAATAAGGACCTAGTACTAGGAGCTCCCTTTATCCTAAAGACTTAAATAATACTAGATTATATATAGAACTAGATTATTAGAGTCCTTTAGTCTAGGAATATTAAGATTAATATCCTGCTATTATCCTATATAAGAGACTTAACTACTCGCTTCCTAGAAATTATTACTAAGATAGACCGCTTAATTTCTTCTTAGTATTAATATACCCTCTTATCTCTTATAGAAGGGGGGAAATAAAGGCTACTACTAATAGACCTAATATAGTAATAAGCTTAAGCTTTATAGGGGATAATTAGTAAGTTAATAATACTAAGGATAAGGAAGAGCTAGATATAATACTAGGGAGTATAAGGGTATACTAGGATATTAAAGCAATTTAATAAGCTTTTAAAAGCTCTTATAACCTACTAGATAAAGTTAAGTAATAGTTAGACCTAGATAAAGAAGTTATTACTATCTTTAAAGAGTTTAGATTAATTTTTAATAAAATCCTAGAGATTATAATCTATAATAAAGTTACCCCTAAGCTTAATAAGATCTACAAAGCGATTAGAAGTATAGGGTATATAGTAGGATATAATAGCTATAGTATTAATTATTAATACTATATTCGCAGACCTAAGAAAAGAATATTAAAGAAGAAAGTACTTAGGAGGAAGTATAAGTTAGTATATTAGAAAGGTATTAAAGTTATTATAGCTATAGATACTACTTTCTCTTAAAATAATGATTAACTTATACTAGAAAAGGGCTAGAACCGATAGGAACCAGAAAGATAACAAATAATATAGCTCTACCTATAAATAAGTGAGAATATTAAGAGTAGGCTTAAAAGATATATAGGATAATTCGCAGATCTAATTAAAAGAGATTATTTAAATTAGGCGCGGATTCCCTAAGAAAAATACCAAAAAAAACGAGATATAGGGTTATTAAGGTACTAATTATAATAATAATAATACTATCTTTTCTTCTGCTATGCTCCTCTCCTCTACGCTCTATTCTATAGTCTCCCTATAATAGGTCCGTATACTAAGGGAGTTTTCTAAAGGTTATATAACTAAGTCTATCCTATCTTATCCTAATTATTCCCTTAAGACTCTTTATAATATTATAAAAGAGAGTCTTAAAAAATAAATAAAACTACTTTATAGAAATAGTATATAAACTCTATTTATAGATCTAATCTATTAATAACGTCTTCTAAGCGGGCGATCTTATTATTAAAAAGGTCCCTTAGGTTTAACTATCTTCTATTATAAGTTATATCTTAATAATAGCCTTACTACCTCTTCCTTTTTATTATACTCCTTATCCTATTCTAATCCTTAGTATAGCTAAAACTACCCGCCCTATCGCGCTAGGTATAAGAAGTTATAATAATACGCTCCCTTAGGTATATTCTACTTAATCTAATCCTACTAGTTAACCCTCTACTAGACGTAGTCTATATAGCTATAGTTATACTTATTTAAAGAACTAGGCCTCTTAGGATATAATAATATATCTATAAGTATAGTTCTTAAGCGTAGCTTAATAGTTATACTACGACTTAGCGTCTATAAGACCTATAACTAAAGCTAATATCTAAGGTATTTAAGCTTATTATCTAGTATTTTAGATAAAGCGGACCTAGATAATACTAATAGTTTATAAATAGGTTAAGGAATATTTACTATAAGAGATAGCGTAATATTATTATTATTTCTAAAGTCTACTATATTATTATCTATAGGTAAAGGAGTAGGAGGGTATAAAGGGAAAAAAGGTACTTTCTTAAAGTCTTCTTAGCTTAATAGGGTATCTTATAGAGCTATGCTACTATTAATAGTTAAATTATAGAACTCTATAGTAATTATAAATATATATTAAGTAAGTAAGGGGATTTTAAAGTTAGAGAATAATATATTATTACTTAAGGTTATATTACTAAAACGTAGACATAGTAATCCTTCTTAAATTAGAGCTCTAGCTTATTTAATATATTAGAGACTATATATAAATCTATCCTTCTACTAAACTAAATTAATTATATAGGTATTAATTAATAGGAGCCTTTGGAGTTATAAAGGGGCTCCTATCTTATAATACTATATATTAAGGTCTTATATAGCCTCGACGAAGCGCTAATTACTATTCTAGTCCTATATAGAGTTATAATAGAAGTAGTAGCTAGTTAACTAATCTATAAGAATCGCAGCCTAGTAATAATTACTATAGTTTAATAGAAAGAAAGCCCTAGTAATATCCTAGAGATTCTTTACCTCTTCTCTTTTAAGCTCTATAGAAGCCTTATTAATTTCTTTCCTAAGTTACTAGGCTAGCTTATAGATTAGGGTATAGATACTATAAGGGTAACCCTTAAATATAAATATAAAAAGGGCTATAACCTCTAAATTATCTAACTCCTCTTATCTTATTAGCTTCCCTTATATATTATAAAGGTCTAATAAATATTCTACCTAGGCTAAAGCTATAATAAATAACCCTCTATTATACTAAGTTATTAAGTAATTTATAAATTCTTAGTTCTATTATATATACTATAGGATTACTAGTATAAGCTCGTCTTTATTTAGTATAGGGTTCTCTTTAGGTCTTATAGTATTAAATCCTATTAAGGTATTAGTAGGGCTAAATATAATATCCCTTAGGATAATAAGGGCTAAGTAGGGCGATATAAATAGTTTTATAGACCTAGGGTAGTTGAGATACTTTATAAAATTAGCTAGTTACTATAAGTTATAATCCCTCTTCTACTTCTTATAGTTATTCCTTCTTTCTATGTTTTAGATATTTAGTTCCTTTAATAATCCTTCCTCTCTATTTAACTCTTCTAGATTAGTAAGAACTATTAAACTAGTTTATAAATTAATATCTATAGGTACTAGTAGGTTAATATCTATCCTATCTAGAGAGGAAACCTCTAGGTTTATAAATTAAGGGGTATATTTAGCTATCTAACGTTTAATATCTTCTTAAGCTATCCTTTTCTTAATATATTTATCTCTTAATTTAAAGTATTAATTGCGCGGAATTCTATCTACCCTTAGTTAGATCTAGTATCCTTTAGGAGGTATTTTATTAGTAAAAGCTTTTAATAAATAATTAATCTAAGCTTAATACCTTATCTTAATAAGCTACTTTAGAAGTACTAGGCTTCTAATATATATAAAAGACCTAAGCTAATTAATAAAGTAGAGACTAGAGGCTTATAATAGAGGGTCTATATATCGAAGTTCTATAAGGTATAGTTATCTTATTAAAACTTCCTTAGCTTTATATCTTAGTAGAAAGCTCCTAGTAATAAATATTAAAGTCTATAGTTATCCTTTAGCTCCTCTCCTTAACTACTAATTATTATAAAACTAGTTTCTCCTATCTTATAAGTTAATTTATAGACCTATAATAACTACCTTAGTAGACTTAGGCGCTTATAAATAAATACGGAGTATATTAGGGGACTTAGCTTTAATTTAGGTAATTATAGTATCCCTTATATCTCTATCTTTAAAATTATCTTCTATACCTCTAACTATCCTATAGTAGAGTAATTAGCTAGGCTTAGTAGGCCTTATAATATAGCGAGTAACTACTAAGATATCCTTAGTATATATTAGAGTCGCTATCTTAAGTATACTAATAATATTAAATATACTAGCTATAGCTTACTATAAGTATAAGGGGCGAATCGTCTCCTCTACTACTTCTAAGGTCTTATTCTAATATTTAATAAGGATATATTTTAATACTATATTAAAAGGGTCTATCTAACTAGGGATATTATTTATCCTAAGCAGAGGGCGCGTATTATATTTAATTAGCTAAGGCTAGTAATTAAGCTTATTAGGAGGTATAAAGCCTAGGATATCTCTATCATTTTATCCCTAAATCTAAAACCTACTTATACTTAGTTTATTAAGTATAAGCTCTATTAAAAGTCTAATTTTAAGGATAGGAAGGTTTAAAGATCTTAACTCCTAGATCTATATATCTAACGCTTTATTAGTATAAAAAATAACTTTCCCTATTATAATATATTAAGAGAAAAGTTAATAAGGGGAAAGCGTGAGTAATTTATAGACTAAAAGGCTAAATAGAAGTAATATTTAAAGAAAAAGAGGAGCTATAATATAGTAGTTAATATTATATAGTTAGTAGATAAATTAAGTTTAAAAGTAAATAATATATATAAAGGGGAGAGAGAAACTAGAGGGCTTAAAAGGTAAGGAGTGCGTTTTTATATCTACTAATTACTTTAATGATATAGTAATTTATTAGTAGCCTATAAAAGGAATAATTATCTCTCCTCCCTTACCCTCCTTAGTCTTAATAAAGTAAAACGAACTTAGGATAAAAAATCTATAATAAATAGAATAGTAAATTAGAGCGGTTATATATAGGGAAAGAATAAAGGAAATAATAGTTAGTAGTAGCTATTAAAACGAGTAGCCTAGTTATAAATTAAATAAATATCCTCCTCTATCCTCTATTATTAACTTCTCCCCCCTATAATAACTATATTTAGCTAGCTACTTTAATCTTTATTTAACCCCTTTATACTTTCTCTCTTATATCTATAAATTATATCTTCTTATTATAGCTAATTATAACTTCCTTATCTTAGGTATTAAAAATACTAATTAACCT
>JAVHLU010001809.1:0-25015 GCA_036785755.1 Colletotrichum ledebouriae
CTAGTTAACTAAGAAGAGGGTCCTTATTATCTTCTATATAGATAACTTCCTTATCCTATTTTATAGGAATTATAAAGAAGTAGTATAAAGAGTAATTACTAGCCTAAAGGAAGTATATAAGTTAAAGGAATAAAGCCTAGTTAAGTACTATCTTAGAATTAGGGTTATTTATAACTAAGCTATATAAAAGATATACCTTTCTTATAACTAATAAATTAAATAAGTTATAAAAAAGTTTAATTTACTTAACTTAAGAGCGCTAGTAACCCCCTTTCTAAACCTATTACTTCTAAAGAGTAAAATAATAATAATACTATTAGAAGTAAAGAGTTTCTAAGAGAAAATTAGCTTTATACTTTATATTACTATTATAATCTAACCTAATATTGCTTTTATATATTCTCTACTCTTAAGATTCCTAATAAATCCCGCTCCTTATTATTATATTACTACTTACTAGGTTATATAATACCTATATTATAATTATTACCTTATAATATGCTTAAGTAACTCAGGGGGTAGATAGGTACTACTACTTATAAGTAATACTTTATTTATAGATAATAAGAAGATATAGAGGTCGTCTTAAGGGTATATAATCTCGCTCTTTAGAGGACTAATCTAGTAAAAGGCTACTTAATAAGCTATAGTTATAATATTAATAATAGAAGCAGAGCTTCTAAGCCTCGAATATATAGCTAAGGAGACTATTGCTCTTTAGAAGCTATTTAGGGATATCGCTCTTAAACTTAGCAATATCTAGAAGATTTATTATAATAACTAATAGATAATTCGTCTTATAGTAGGCGAAAAGGAATAGATCTTAACTAAGCTATAGTATATTTATATTTAGAATATATAGCTATAATAAGAATATACTAGAGGACTATTTAGCGTAGTATATATACTAATAAATAATATACTAGCTAATAGTCTTATAAAGGTTCTTAATTATAAGAAATTCGAATAGTTCTATTCGCTCCTTAATTTAAAAGATATATAAAGAATAATTATAATAAATAAGGGATGCTCTAAAGAGGTATAAGAGGGCTAGTAGCGCCTAATTCTTAATTAATTTATAGCCTACTAGCTAGGGAGCCTAAAGTCGCTCCTATAGGAGCAAAAGAATATAATATACCCCGAAGGGCTACCTTAAAACGCTAATTTTCTACTACTTAACCTTAGAGGATTCGCTTATACTAATCTATTAGGATATTATATAAGGGTAGTAATACCTCTAGTAAATATATACTAATAAGACTATTAACTATATAGTATACTATAGTAGCTGCGTTACTAGTAAGTAGATAAGGTATAGCTATACCCGCGCTAACTACTAGGGTTCTAAATAGAATTAGAGCAGGAGATAGAGTAATAATACCATATATACTAGAACTACCTATTACTCTAAAAGCCCTACTTAAACCCTTATTATTACTACCCTTCTTTATTACTATAATCTCCTCCTTCTAGGTAGTAATAGCCTTATTGAGCTCGGAATTACGCCGCAGCCCCTTCGCAAAAAGACTATAACAAATTCACCTAGTTCGCAGGTATAATTTGGGAAATACTATATAGGTATTTTAACTTATACCCTCTACTAGTTAAGGAAAATAATATAGGAACCCTATATATTCCTACTACTTATAAGCAAACCCTCTAAATATTACTATATAGAGTTAGACGCGCGCTACACCGGGGCTAATTATATCGGAGCTAAATAGGCTACTAAGGCTCTCGTAGCCTAGAAACGCCCTCGCTAAACCTTCTAGTAAGGTATTATAAAAGCTATTATATGAGATAACTTCTTAACCTAAAAGGTCGACCTTCTAGTAAGGTGCTAAAGGTAAACGCTACTATATAAGAGGTAACTCCTTAACTAAAGAGGTCTTTCCTAAGAGGTTCTTATAGCTAGAAGCATAAGAAGCTCTGCTGCTGCGAGCAGGGCCTTATGCCTCTCCCTCTTCCTTATCCCTTAACTAAGTCGATAGTTTCGTAGTTTGAATAATCAAAAACCACGTTGTTGTTGATGTGAAGTTGAAGATCGTGAGGCTGTCTAGTGGGGCACGTATAAGTGCGGCTGTGGTTGGGAAAGGATCACGTGACCGAAGGCTATGTATTGTCAGGAGGCGCGGAGTTAGAAGGTCTGTTGCACTTGAGCAGGTAAAATCACTATGCAGTGGCCAGAGGCCGTAATAGCCTTATAAAGCGTAGCTCTCTAACGAGCGAGGGTCTATAGGTTATATTAGAAAATAGTTATAGAAATGAAGCGTATATAGAACCTTAACTTTCTAACTACTAGGTCCTTTGAAGTCTTAGCTTTAGTATATTAGTAGGCTATAATAGTAATAGGGGTACTTATCTATTAATAAGATACCTTACCCTTATAATAATAGTTATACTTACTTACTATACTAAGTAAGCACCTTCTATTTAATAAGCCTAAAAGCTTACTTATAATATACTAAAAGTACTACTTATTAAATAGGGGTACCTGCTCTATCTCTATACCTTTACTAAGGGGAGGAGAGCTAAGAGGGGGCTTTAAACTGCTCTTATTAATACCCTCCTCCTTATCTATCTCCTTAGGGATTATAATAATAATAAGGTTAGTAATATTCTAATATATAATTATAATAATAAAGAGATTATAACTTACTAGGAGCTATCTTCTTAAACTACTTAAGAGGGTAACCCTAGGGCTTCTTAAGCTATAAACCCTTACCCTTAGAGCTACTCTCTATAGGTTACTTCTACTTCCTTCTACTTACTATATAATATATTAATATATTATATATTAATAATAAGAAGGAATAATATATATATAACCTTATTATTACTCTTTAGGGGAAGAGGGCGCGCCCCTCTACCCCTAGCTTTACTCTTACTTTTAGTAATATATACCTTCTTAAGGGCTATAGCCTAACTAGTCTTCTTTTTAGGAGGTATTTATAAATATATTAGTATATTATAATAGCTTTAAGATTATTCCGCGTTATAAGCGTATATATATACGCGCGCGTAATAAAGTTATTATTAGAACTAAAGTTAGGTATATATATAGTTATTATATTATATATAGGGAAGAGTTAAGAAAGTAGGAGGGTAGTATTATATATAGGGAAGAGTTAAGAAAGTAGGAGAGTAGCTAGGTTATCTTATTTAGAATTAACGCGATAGTAGCTACCCTACCTAAGCTAATAAGAGATAATAGATTCTATTACTATTAATAAGAGTTAGTAAATAAAGGGTATTATAATAATAATAGTAATAGTTATAAAAGTAGAAAACTATAACTATTTACGCTTTACTTATACCTAATATAAATAACTTTACTTTATTATCTCTTTTATAAATAGGCTTATTAATAGGTTATTTATTAATATATCGCTTTATATTTAGGTATTTTAAGGGATACTACGCGGTTAGGCGCTTTTCTAGCTATAGCTATATCTAGGGGGGTATATTATAATACTTTTAGTATCGCCCGTTCCTAGCGTAGTATATAACTAATATTAGCTCTAGAGCGACCTTTCTCTAGGGGTTATTACTCTAACTATAGTTATAAGTAACCACGTTATAGCTACTCTTGTTATAATAGACCAAGCTCTTTAGTAACTATAAATATGGCCCTATAGGACGTTTCTTAATAAATACTCCGTTAGCGCTCCTCCGACCAGCGGGCTGACGACGAGCCCCATGTTCGCGAACCCGATGAGTATCCCGATGATGGCGAGCCGTCTCGCCAGAGGGATCGAGTTTCCGATGATTGTCAGCGCGCCGTTATAGAGACCCGCGGACCCCGTCCCCGCCACGGCGCGGCCGACGATGAGCATTTTTGACGAGGCCGCCACGTCGCATACCAGGGAGCCGAGCTCGAATAGCGAGAGAAATGCTAGGTAGGTCCATTTCGAGCGGAGGTAGGTGTAGAGCTTTCCCGCGAAGGGTTGAAGGGCGGCGCTGCGGAGGGGAGGGAGATCAGTCTGGTCGGCCTTTTTTGAAGCAAGGCGGTAGGAAGAGAGAGGGGGTTACCTAGAGAGGTTATAGGCTGCGCCGTACCAGCCGACGTCGGCGAGGGAGTTGAATGCTGTGGTGATTTGTGGCACGGCCTGTGTCTGTCAGTTGTGTCGAACTTGAAGCAAGCGAAAGGTGGTAGGTGGCTGTGGTTTCTCACCGTCGTGACGATGGACATGTCCAACAACATCAGGAACGTCGCTCCTGTGAGTGCGGCGAGGACAAGCCATAGCTTCACTCCCGTCATGTACTCCTCGTTCTGAGCCTCCACGTCACCCTCGCCAGCCGTGGTACTTCCGCTCCCTTCGTGCTTGTTGTCTTGTCTGTTCTCTTCCTTCTCCCCCGCGTCGGCATCGGACTCGTGCGGCAAAGGCAACGGCGGAACTTCTTCTGGTCCAACAACACCAGCAGCCGGGCCGCCCTGCGTCGTGAACATTGTCCTGGCTGGATATTCCCTGGGAAAGTCCTTTGAAGAAGATCTATCCATGCCCAAGACCCACGCGTATCGTTCAAACTAGACCCGGACAAACTCAAAAAGAATATAGAACAGATGAACCATGATGCAGCACCAAGGCAAGAGAACCGCCGAGGAAAGGCGGCTCATTCCCAACATATTTAAGACTCTCTTCCTTTGCCAACCCACCAATCCCGAGAACCAAAGTCCGCATATTCAATGCGAACAAAAGTGCCACAAAAACAAAACAGACCGATAACACCAATCACCTCTCCAACTGCTGGCCAAAAGGCTGCGATATGGCGTTCTACCGACGCGGCACAGGCGAGGGCATACACATCCGGGGTTGGGGGCGGCCCCAATCCCGAGGACACTTTCTTTTCGAGCCTTCACTTAGCCTGTCTAGCTAGGGCTGGCATCTACCGGAATCCCGATCCTGACTACTGCTGCTGGTTGCTAATTAGCCAAGGCCAGATTTACGACGCGTGCGTGAGCGAGTCTAGCAATAACATTGCCTAGCCTGATTTGGGTGGGTGTTGTTAGTCGAGCACTCGACGATGTTGTTTCTCAGATGATTGCGGGCGGCGTGCGGTTAGATGGCGTCAGGAATTCAGATGAGGCTTTTTGGTGCTGAATTCCGTTCCCGCTCCGTCGGCATTGTCCCGTCTTACACTCCCACTCACGAAGTCCGCGAGGTCATATCATTGCTCCGACGGAGTTGAGATGGATTTCTGGCGAGGGGGAAAAAAAGAAGAAGTATTTTGCCTGGCGCAATACAAAGGATGCATTTACCTGCTCCTAGTCTCGTAACCCACGCCCTGCTTTTGTGAAGCACATGTGTCCAATCATGGCCCCCACCAACGCCGAATCATCTTGAAAAAGTACTCATACATGCGATGATTGTACACGCACTCGTCCATCAAAAGTCAAACGGGGTGAAGATATCCGTGAACCACCTATTATCCATTAAATCCAGCCCGAGCTGGCTGAAATCCACATCCCCGACTCCGGCCTGCGGAACCCCCGCGCCAAGAACGCCCGCGGCCGCCGCCCCGACGCCGCTGCCGGCAGCAGTAGCATTCGCGGCAGTCGTCGTCGCCGTCGTCGACGGCGGCGGCGGGATCAGTGGGCCGAGCGTAGACTCCCACGTGCCTCTCAGCCCCTTGATGGTCTTGACGGCCTTGGCGAAGGCGTTGCCCTCCTCGACGTCGACGCTCAGCCCGGCCTCGCTGCAGACGCGCATGAACCGCTCGGCGACCTCGTCGAGGGTCGAGATGACGTCGATGGTGTTGCGGACGTTCTGGCGGTCCCAGACGGGGTCCTCGAGGACGGTGAGGCGGTAGAGGGCGATGGTGCAGTGGGAGAGCTGGGCGAAGAAGAGGAAGGGGATGGCGTGGTAGGCGGCGGGCGGCAGGGTGAAGAAGTGCTCGAACCAGGACTTGACGGCGTGCAGGCAGGCGTAGAGGATGTCGAGGCGGGCGACGTCGGGGAGGTTGGCGGGGACGCAGGCGCCTGTTTTCGAGGAGAGGGCGATATCTTGGATCGCGAGCTCGGTGGAGTGGAGCTGGGAGATGATTGTGTCTGGCGGCGCGGGTTAGGAAACGAATGGACGAGGGAAAAGGGACGGCAGAAGCGACTGACCTGAGCTTTGCTGTTCGGATGGTAGGTTCTGGAGGATCTTTTGGAGCTGGCCCTGGAGGAGTTTGACGTACATCGAGGGCGGCGTCCTGGCGGCGTCGGTTGCGTCGTAGGTTGCCTCGGGACGCCACGAGAGGCGGCCTGCTTCCTCGTTGAGGAGCTGCATCCTCACAAGGCCGACGAGAGTTTGGTCCGATGGCACGGCCGTGTTGCCTTCGAGAACTTGCAGGCACTCGTCCATGTGCGGTGTCCAGCGGAGAGGGTCCATCTTGCCCAGGAAGCTGGCGACGCTGCGGGAGTCATGACGGTCAGTGGCAGCCCGAGGAGTGATGGTCACGGGAGACCGTACTTGGAGGTGATCATGTAGCAGGCGAGGACTGCCCTGCGCCGCTCCAGAGTCCTCGGCATCTGATTCTTCAAGAACAGACTTTGCACGTTGGTCTTTTCTTTGTCGGCTCGCTCTTGGGCGGCTTTCCAACAGAGGAAAGGGTTCATGCTGTCGACGGGGTCCTTCGAGAGGCCCAGGTCGAAGACCAGACTGATGGCGAGCTGGGAAAACATACACATGAAGGGCTTGTTGCCCAGTTGGTGATTGGCCCTGTCGTAGAATTCAGCATCGAGAACAATTCACAACGCACGCGTAGAGGACTCACCATCCCAAAACACATAGCAATCCTAGCAGGTAATCGATACTCCGCTCATTCTCGACGATCAGTTTCTGTCCGATGATATGCCTCAACCTCTGCCCCAAAGCGAGCTGCTGACTGGCGACCCTCGAAGCGACAGTCATGATGCAAATCCACAGAAACGGCTTCTCAGCCCGCAGCTCCCGCGCTGTCATCGTGGTCCTAAAATGCAAAAAGGGAAAATACCGCAGGTTCTGCCCGCGGAACGCCTCGAAGAGGGCTTCCGCCTCGTCCGGCGAGGGCAGGAAGTCGTCTCCGTCGCCGTACCCCGTGCCCTCGGGACTAGCGGTCGGCGTCGGCGTCGGCAACGAGGTGCCCCTTGCCCCGGCCCCTTCCCCGCCCTCCCGGCGACCTCGGGACGACGCCGTGACCCCGTACCCGGAGCTTCTGAAGACATCGGGCTGCTCCGCTGAGGACTCTTCCCTGCTAACACCAACACCGCTGGCCGAGGCCGTTGTGTTGGAAGCAGCAGCAGAAGGGGGCCCGCCCGGGATCCCGACGCCGCTCAGGTCCGCGCCCAGGGTTGCCGGGAGATCGGATCTACCGGACTGTTTCAGCAGGGTGACGAGCCCGTCCAGCTTCTCCTCGAGCTGCGCGGTCCGGCTGGAGGGCGGCTTCTTGGAGCGTTTGCGCTGCGGGTTGGCCGGTTGGCAGATCTTGTTGAGGCGGTGGCACCGCTCGCAGGCGCCGCCGACGGGCCGAAGGATGCATTTGCATTTTGCGCGGGAGCAGTTTGTGCACGCGCGGCCGTACGGGGCAGCGATGCCGCCGCTGCCTGAGTCGGCGGAAGCAGCAGCAACCGCAGCAGCAGCAACGGTCACCGGATGGGGCCCGGCGTCGCCGTGAATGCCCCCCGTCGGCATCCGGGATTCGGTTGTCTTCCAAGTCTAGATCCCTTAAATTCCGCCCGCAGGGAGAAGCGGGCCGAAGGTGCCGCACCCGAGCAAACGAGCAAGGAGGAACAAAACCAAGATAAATAGTCTCTGGCTTCGCGCCGAATAGACCCCGGATCCCGAAAGTTAATCGGAGATTTACAGCGGGAGCCAAGCTTCGTGGCTGCAGCAGCGCCCCAGTCGTCAGTCGGCACCCAAGCAAGGTTAAGTCTCACGAGGGTAACTTGTCTTTCGAAGCGGGCTTCAAATCTGATTTGTTACACCAAACGCCGTTACGTCGTTTTCTCGAGGAAGAGAGAGGGTGGAATGAGTGATGAGAATGAGAACAAGGGAACGGGGAACGCGAAATCCGGCGGATTTGGGCTTGGGTTGGGCTTGCGGGGGCGAGGGTCGGCGCAGAAGGACGTGGGCAGTCGGAGTTGGGAGGAAGTGTGGTGAAGTCCGGCCGGGATGCTGAGAGTTTTTGGTGGTGGATTGGTGGCTTGGTGGTGCTCGCACAGACGTCGACCGGAAAGTGGAAAGAGCGCGGATGCCGAACTCCGGCTGAGACATCAACACAAACACTGGGAAATCCAGGATGCTTTGTCTTGATGGCCTTATTTGTACATGTCGTCGAACCAGAAAAGGGACGACAATGAAACGAGAATGGGAATTTAATGAGATTACAAAGACTCCGTCAAGGGAAAGGTGAGCGAGCTTTGTCTAATACTTGCTTCACTCAGCACACAACCACAGCCGTATCTGACCCGAGTTTTTCACATCATCCACCTCTAATTTGATGCATGGCTGAGGCATATCATGTGGTACGGGGTAAGGGTATACGATTATAATTTGTTAAGCAATGTTCCTAACGCCAGGCACAACAACATGGCTAGCAACCTTAGCCCCCTTGGATATTCCACGTGTGCACAGAAATCAAGTGTCAACGTCTCCGTAGAGTTGGTCAGTGCCGACCGTTGACTGTCCTCCAACGCCCAAGCAAACCCCTTAAATTACTCATCACAAGAGTCGCATCCGCTGCCTGGTAGCCTGTAGAAGACCAGGTGAGCGTCTCTTGTGAACGACATTGATCCATGTACCACCCCAGTGTTGAAGTATTCCCATTCTGGGCGCGGCACCAAAATTCATGCCAAATGCAAGATCGCAAATTCAGTCGCAGGGTATAGTCGTACTTTACAGTATGCTGGTCCGAAATGAGTTGGAGCTGCTGCACCTTTGATGGTATGGTTCCCACAAAGGATTCAAGGAGAAGCTTACACACCGCCGCCCATGAAGGCAGCCAGGTCGTCAAGCTCCAGAAGCTGGCGCTCAAACGCAGAACAAAGCTCACTGGCCGTCATGTCCTGAGGGACAGCAGGAACAGACTCGGCAGCAGGGGTGACACCATTGCTGACAGGAGGCTGAGGAACAGCTTCAGGAGATGTCTTCGACTCAGGCTGCAGGGGGGGCGGGCTAGCGGAAGCCGGTGTGCCGGAGACGGAACCGCCATTGATAGTTGCGACGCCGGGTCGGCGAGGCTGGTGAGCAGGGGGCTCGCTGTCGCGTCCGCTCTCGCTGACGGGCGCAGCCCCGTTGTTAACGGGGCCCTGCGGAGCCGGGGCGGTGGAAGCCTGGTCGTAATCCATCGCATCGGGGTTGGTGTCTGCGTTCGAGGCAGCCTCGTCCTTGACTGAGGCCTGGTCGTTGACAGGCGGGTTAGCAGGGGGGACAGAGGTAGGACGAGCAGCAGGGCTTCCGCTACCATCGTTGCCTAGAACCCTATGCATAACGGCGAGATGACGCAGCCACGAGCTGATGAGCGGCCAAGTGTCAACTCCATCTTGCATGAAATGAAGGCCGTCGCGAACAATGTGCGCTGCGGTCTCCACGGCGTTATTCGGTGTGAGACCTTTCAGGGACAGGTAGGCGACGGTGGCGCTTGCCGTGAAGGAGGAGAACAGCATGAAGATGGGGAAGCAGATGATGCCATCCTTGTCCGAGCCGTTCTCCAGCGCTGTGAGCATGGCGATGGTGCTGTGGCACGAAGTGAAGAGTCTATCTATGATCTCGTGGCACTGGGGCGACAGACGCCAGCTCTCAACGTTGAAGCCGGGTGCAGTGACGTACTGCAACAGACGGCGGCGGTTGATGAAGATGGAAGCGCAGTGGAGCATGCAATGCAACATGGCGTAAGTAAAGCCGGATCCCATCGTGATATGAAGGTTGATCTGGCCAGGCTTATCAACGTACTGCATCGACAAGCCGTTTCTGAGCCGCTCAATCTCGCTCATGAGACCGTTGCAGACGCCATCGTTGAAAGTCTCGGTGGTCGTGGTCATCAACATCTGGACAACGTCGCGCCATATGCGTGTAGCCATGACAATCTGCCCGAACTCGCCGATGTCATCAACGCGAGTTCCGGCCGGCAGGCGGGACGGATCCGTGAGGTTGATGGTCTGGACAAAGACCGCGTTACCAAACGCGAAGTTCATGTCAGAGCACGGCAGAGAGACGTCGGCGGTGTCATTAGACGACAGAGCCGGCTGGCGACCTGGCGTGCTGGTGAGAAGGCAGTCAAGAATATACAACAGCCAAAGAACACGGCGGAACGACTCCTCCTGGAGGAAGCGGTCGGCCTCGGTGACGGCGGCATGGTGGCTGTGCAGGATGCGGTACATCTGGACCATGCGGCTAGCTTGGCCCAGGTAGATGTAGGCACGAACAGCATTGCGCGAGCCCCATTCGTGAATGATGATCAAGCAGATGGCCTGGATCTCCGCAAGGCTCGGAGTGTCGAGGTTCTGGTTGATGATACCCATGGCCTTGGCGGCGAAGTGCTCTGCAGCGCCGGTCGCGCCGGACTGTCCTCCATAGCGCCTAATCAGAGTGGGTGAGCTCCTACAGGGGCAAAGTTAGCACTAATTTCACTGAATCCACAGAGCATCAGGCGCCTGAGTCGGCCGAAAGTCAAAAATTGGGGCATGGGGACGCTTCGAGCCAAGTCCGGATTTTTGGGGCTTAGCGAGCCGAAGCGAAGACCCGACCGGAAGGCCGCGCCACCCACAAAAATACCGGACATTGCGGGGGAGTTGGTGAAACACACGAGGGCAGGGAGGAGATGAGGATCGGGAAAAGCTGCAAAACAACACCAGGGAAGAGTACGTACCGAGCAGCGCAGGTCAATAGCGCGTAGATCAGAGCCGGGTCGAGAGAGGCGTTCTTGAGCTGCTGGATGAAGGACGGCTTGTGGAAGGCGACGCAGGCCGGGTATGTCTTGGAAATGACGCGTTCGCATTCCTGAATCAGCTCCGGAGTGAGCCTGAATTATGTCAGCGTCAGCATCGGTTGTTGCCATTTTCTCGAGATGGAGAATTCAGGGAAACCGGCGGAAGGGCCGGACGTGTGGGGAGGCAAGCCAGGGTGGGAGGGATCAGGATACGACTTGGGAAATGAGGATGCGATGGCGCACGAGAAAGGGCTGGGGAAGCAAGGGATGGGGGTCAAAGAGGACCAAACAGCGGCTTGGAGGCCAGGTTGGCGACGGTGGAAGATGCCGCCGTGGGTGGGAGGGAATGGCCGCCTCCGGAAGATCGAGACAAAAGCGCAGAGATCTTGGGGACAGCGCAGGGTTGGGGACTCTGAGTTGTGTGATGAGTGATGAGGAAGGGACAAGCCACCGCGCCCAGGCCGCATGCAAAAGGGGCCGAGCTCCCTCCCTGGTCGGCGGTGATGGGCGGCGACACAGCCGAAGACCAGAATAGAACGCCGGCATACGGGGCGCGGCAGCTGATTCTCGGGTGCGGTGGGAGAGGAGTGGAGGAGAGATGAGGTGAGGAGATGGGCCAAGGGCGGGATCGTATTGGGAGATGTCTGATGACGACGATGACGCTGGTGTTGAAGAAAAAGAAGCAAAAGGGGAAAAAACCGCGTGACTTACTTCTCGGGCGGCTGAATGTGTCGCGATCCAGTGGAGGCCGGGTTGACGGCGCGCGCATCGCTGGACGGTACCGTAGCAGGCAGGCTCTCACGCGCGGGACGATGAGCAGTAGTATGGCGAGCTGGCGACTGGCCGTGGTGGTGAGCCATAGACTCGGAAGGCAGATAGCATTCGTGCATGCCCTTTGCGCAGTTCTTGCATGGCGCGCGGCCGTTCTCGTAGACGCACTTGGTCTTGCCCTTGCGGCAGCGCACGCAGGCGCCGCCGGCTCTGAGGGCGGTAGACCGCACAACACCCGTAGACATGGTGGGCGATGTATGCTGCAGAGTGATGGGTGGGTTGTGATGTGGCCAAAGCTGGCAGAGATGACTGGAGACTTGGGTATGCGACAGTAAGATCTTGTCCTGAGTTGAAGGTGGGCGACGACTAGCGACTCCGGAGACGCGTCGGAGATGCGATGCGATGCGATGCGAAGGCTGGTCGCGCGACGCGAAGCAGCGATTGCTGTTTGGGGATGATAGAATACGACGACCGTGATGACGGCGGCGGCGTCGGTCGCTTGGTGTCCCGGAGGAAGATTTGTGAGGTTGAAGGAAAGGAGAAAGAGAAGGAGAAAGAGGTCGGAGGGGGAAAGGGGAGCGGGAGGTGGTGTGTTTTGTTGAGGGGGGGCGGGCTCCGGAAGAGAAGAGAGTTTTGGGGCCGGGTGACGCAGAGAAAAGACGACCCGTCGCGCCGAGATTATGGAGCCCAAGGTAAAGGTGGCTCCAGAGGCGAGACCCCCAGGCAGCGGGCGGCAGACGGGGACAGACGGGGGCAGTCGAGCTTGGGGCCGTAGTCAGGGCGAGATGGCTACTCCGGAGCGGTGTCGGAGCAGACCGATGCTGTTTGCGATACAGATGCGACAAGAATTATGGGTGGATTGTTGTGTGGTGATGGTGAAGCAGAAAGAGGGAAATTCGGAGCTTGATGAGGACACGGGCGGCCGCGATTTCTCGGTGGTGGGCGAAAAATCCGGGCGGTGGTTTTTTTCTAGTGGCCGTTTCGGTGGAGGGAGATGGGGAGGAGAGAGGATGGAACAGCACCAGGTGGACGGGGTGAGAGGGGTGTGTGTTGGAGGAGGTAGGTGTGAGTCGAGGAAAGACGAGGAAGGTAAGGTACAAAGGAGAAGTACCTGTCTTTCTCCTTGGTGAAAAAAGCTCTCATCAGGTAGGTAGGTAGGAGTGGGCGGCTGGGGAACATATCATATAAAGAATCCCGAGATGAATGAATGCCTTGCCTTTATGCTATGTAGGTAGAATACTCAAATTTCACTTTTCATGGCAATCATAACACAAACCAATGCAATTCAGTTCAATCAATTCGCTCTGAGCTAGGGGAAAATATGAGGCAGGAGAAGGGACAGACATATGGAGACGCACAATTTGGAGGGGTGTTTTCCTGCTAGGTAGGTACTGCAGTAGGTTCCTTATGGATGATGCTAATTCTGCGGATGCTCTTTCTTGACTCTTGTGCCTCAGGGCTGGGCAGACGCAGCGCGGCACGGGTGCTGTCGGCGGGTCTAAGGGGGGTGTGTGCCGAAAGCAAAAGGGAAAGAAGTGGAAATGGGCTGGGAGAAATGAGGCGGGTGCGGAACACCACACAGAACAGCAGGCGCAATTCTGGAAATGAAAGGCAGAGGGGGCGAAAGAAAAAGGGCGCAACAGGCCGGAAAGGTCATAAATGGGTAAGAGCGAGAGAGGCAGCCTACCTACTTTGTAACTATCTTGGCGGAAAAGGAGGTTCGCTCACCTCACCTGAGGCAACAGAGACAAGAGAGTTGCAGGCCTGAGGTTTTACGGGCGGATCGGCTGGTGGTGCCGGAGCTGAATGAGGAGGCACGGAGGGAAGAGAGAAAAGGTGGGGCCAGACGAGCGCCTGCCTCCTGCTGCTGCTGAACCAGTACATACCCGCACTGTGCACATAGAACTGAATGGGAGGAACCTGTTCTGATTGCGTCCCAGGGCGCAGCTGCACCGACTGGTACCTACTTCAGCGCATCTGCGCGCCTGTCCGATAGTATTATCAGCTAGGATTTCCTAGGAAGAAGGAAAGGAAGGGGCATGCTCGACACCTAGGTACCTACCTACATCCCATCTTAAGCAAACGCTCCTTCCTCGATGCGCCTGCTGCTGTAGATATCTTTCTGTTATTACCTAGGTAGCCATAAATCAAAGTAAGTCAATGGGAAGGAAAGCCTCTCCCTCTCCATCGTTGCTCGACAAAAGGAATTCTCTTCCCTGATCTCAATGGCATCGCGGCAACTGTCAACATCATCATCCGGCTGACTCTGCCTGACACAGCGATGACTGCCGCCTGGAAGCCAAAATTACAGTGCGGCACAGTACCAACGGCTCCCCGACACGTCTCGTGTCTCGCATCCATCCGTCCTCGGTCCACCGCCGCCGACCGATGCCTTCCGTTCGTGAGAGACAAGGCGTGTGAGCGACCATCCTTCCGTCTCCCAGTCTGTCTACGTAGTGCGGTACTTCCAGCGCTTTGTATCGTCTTCCACGTTGTGATCGTCGTCGTCTTCTCCTGCTGACCTTGAGACAGACCCCAGCATGCGCGTTCTCAACTCGTTCTACCAGAAACTCGCCTCAGCGAAGCTCCGCGAGCAAATCGGACCCGACCGGCAGCGCCTGTCATCAGCGTGCGACGCCCCGGGCCCGCCGATTGCTACAGCGCCTTACACCTCGGCATCACAGAGTCACAAACCCTGCCATGCCCGCCGCGCGCCGGGCTTTGACCCACCTCGCTGAAAGACATGAGAAGCGCGGACTGAGCGATCGGGCGATTCCACTTCAAGAGTCAAGACTCCCGCTGACTGGAACGACTCGACAACATTGGCTGGCTCATTGGCTAGTCTGCCTGTGGCATGGGGGCGTGGACGGCAAACGCCGCCGGGCGGCCCTAGAAACGCCGCAACCCCTGGTCTCTCTCGGTGCTGCACCCTCCTTCTCGATGCTGCCGTTCCCCGGTGCTTTCGCAGAATTCTACCACGGAACGCTCTGCTCTCCAACGCCGGCGGCAACAGAACCTGGCGCACCTGGGGCTTCCTTGCCCTTTCTCAATCACGATTAGCACGACGCCAACTCGCGGCCTGTTACCCCCAAGCTGCGCGCTTCGCCCGTGGCTATATGGATCTTCAATTACGGCACGGTCTGCCGGCCGCTGACCAACGAGGGCCGGATCCCGCGTCATAAAGGCCATTAACCGCTCTACATCGCCTGTCACTTTCCTGGGTATCATCGGCACCGCTCTGGGACGCTGTCCGCTTACACGACCAACACAAACTTGTCGCCAAAGACTATACAATATGCATGCTTAGCACATCCAATACGCTTTCGTCTGGGGCGGTGCCGGTGGCTGCGGACCTTGGCCTCTATTCTCCCCGTCTCCAGCCCGTCCACCTCAGCAACCCGCATCATTCCAGAGGCATCAGCGACAATCCCGTTGATCCTCGGTCACCGGCAAGCCCAGCTTGTTGGATTGGTCTGGAATCAGGGCTCTGGTATGTTGTTGATGGGCTATTTGGCAACGCATTGGGCGGCGAAGGGCAGTCGATGTCCGGACGTCTAGCAGCATCATCGCACTTATGTCAAGCCCACCTGCTCACTTGTACTACGTCCATTACAACTACATTGTAAATCTTTGTTCGGCGCTTTAAAACCGCATGTCCAAAACGGTCCGGCAAGTCGCTTGTAATTACAGCAACAAGCCAACACTGTGCACAAAAACACACCCGGCAAAGGCTGCCGCTGCGTCCGGGACAGCTAGGCACCCTGTTCCGCCTACGCTCCGGGGGGGCACCTACCCTTTCCCCTCACCCAATTTTCGCCATGGAGCGACAATCCCGAGAGTGTTCAGCGCCATCTCGTTCTGGCGGCCAAATTTCTGTTAATCAAACTCAACCCGCCCCGAGCCTGGACCTTTTCTTTACCAAACCGTGCTGAGAGCGGACTTGCGCGTTGTGACCCACCCCGGCCGTCCCTCGCAAGCACCAGTACCACGAAACTCAACGACTGCAATGGCATCTTCGATGAAAGTCAGGCCCAGCCTGGTTCGATTATCGGAAAATGGGCTGCATCGACCTGCTGATACTCTTACAGAAGCGAATCCGCCGCCAATCGCAACGTTGTTGACGAGATGGTGTCGGAAAGTGGGAACACCGGCGACATTAACCTGGAGCGCTCGGCTCGCTGCTCTCGGAGCTGCCCCTCTGCGCACAGTCGCCGTGTCGAATAGGGGGTCAAGCCGAATATACCGCAGTTGCGACCTCAACCCGCCCCCCCCCCCCCCCCCCCCCGGAGCCCACGCGCGAAATGCTTCAGCTGTCAGCAAAGCTTGAGGGCTCCTGGTGCCTTTTGCCACCCATGTTCAGCCTAAGGGTTCTGTGCTTGATCTTCCAACTGCATCACGCTCAGGGCCTCTCTAGTTGATGATACTCAAATTCACTCCCCAGAACACAGGAAACCGGCAGATGAAGAGAACCGGTGTAGCTGAGACTGTAAACCCCAAGGAAGTAGAAGGCTCGTCCCGTTGCCGCTACGTCTCCCGTCTTGCTGAGCGGGCCCACCTACTTCCGGCCTGGTCACGCAACTCTCTCGGCCGAGAGATATATAGTGTTGCATTTGTGATGCGGTATATATTTGGACATTCCGCCGGCGACCGAGCGAAAGCGCGTCTTCAGTAAGCTCGGGTTTTGTCGAAATGGGGTTATTCTGGCACCATGTCGCCATCCTTATTCCGACTCAATCTTCGGTTGACGAGGACTGCGACAACTCACAGCGGCCGGATCGTGTCGCTGGACCACCTACTGGAGCAAGCTGTTCTTGGCGGCGCGCGTCTTTCGTGCGATCTCGGATGTGAGTCTTGGTTTCCGCCCCGGAGGAAGATTGTTTCCTATGCTGTGGGTTGCCGCCGTAGCGTTCCCGGCAACCTGGCCACTGCAGTTTCCTCGAACAGCCGCGCCCGGGGCGTGCCAGTGCGGTTGGTTCAGCCCAGGTCAGCGTTGCTCAGCGTTCCGCGGCACAAACAAAACCAACGGGACTCTGTTTGGCTTCCAAATTTGTGCCCATACAACGTCATCTGAAACCCAGCATCCGATACGTTTCTCGCAGCGCTCTCTTAGAAACAAGAGAGCGTTCCATAGACTACCCGACCACACACTCTCGAGAGCAAGCCTTCAATCGGCCGACTATGGTGCCAGCGAACGGGGCGGATCACAGCCATGCCACTGAAAGATTGCTTACCGTAGTTTATGCCATTTACGTTCTTTCAAGCGTCTTCCGGGCAAGCAGTCGCGATGCAGAAGGAATACGCCCAGTGGACGCTCGTCCGCATGTCCGCAGTGAGCCCGCAAGCTGGTGGCCGCAGACGGTCGCTGAGAACGCCACGATCCCCGTCTCCGTGTCTTCCGGAGGTTGGCGTCGAAGTTTCCCTGCCCTTGCTGTCCCCGTTCTGGAAGCACCATGCCCGGACTGGATGTCCATTTCCAACAAATCTCCGCCTTGGTCGCGCTAATGTGCATGTAGCCCCGGCGCGTAAATCTTTTCTACTGAAATGGACGCCGTGTCACGGTATTTGCCCGGCATTCCCTCGGCCGTACCTCTGCCACGTCGGTGGCATGGGAAGAGCGATAAAGACATTTGATGAGCCTGTTTTACACAGCAACTGGGATTCCGAACAGATGCAATAATGTGTGCTGAATCGAGTCCGGGAATGCTGCCTCGGAAGTGTACCGACTTTTCACTGTGCCCCAGCTGCTAGGAATCACCGCCACAGCTGATAATTAATGGATGGGCATCAAATTCAAACCAGCCGAAACGTTGCAATTCTCATGCGACCGGCGATCGGAGCACCCACTAACATGGGTGGGGGCGTCGTTGCATCGAGGCCTTGCGGCCTTGCGGCCTCCAGCCTTCAGAAGCTATGGGTCTTTCCGGAATCACTCCCGCCGGTTTCCGGACTTTCGGCGCGGGCATGGTCCACTCGGTGAGGCCACACTCATCCCCGCAGCCAGCTAGCAGCCTTTGCTTTTGGGCTCGTGCAATGGCGTCGCGGGCATGTCCCATTCATCTCGTCTCGCGAGACAGAATCGCCGCAAAGCAACATCTGGCTTGTATATCTGTTCAGCGCGGCGTCAGGGGGCTGCACAACGCACCGCCGCCAAAAGCCCTCCACCCGCGCGGCACCATTCCATCTCGAGGAGCGGTGCCCGACCGGTCGGTCGCCTTCACGGCGGGGAATCCCTTACCTCGGAGTTTGAACGGCACGTTCTTTTTTTCCAACCCCTGTAAACCGCAGGGGTGTGGCACTCGGCTGATCTGTGACGTTTGAGTGGTTCTGTCCCCCGCAACTTTGATTGCAACCAACGGCGCCGTCGAGCCAGCCCGGGCTGCCGACTTGGCCGCCGGAGCTGCGTCGGCGGCAAGTGAGAGGCCTCTTTTGTGCGATCGTATACTTGCTTGGCGTACTCCAGCGCCCCCAGTCTGACACCAGCAAAATCCAGAGAGAAGTAATCAACAGGACCACTCGGCCCTTCTCTGCCGGCACCAATCCGGGATATGCCAGCGGAGTCCTCGAATCATCCGTCCGAGAGTGCCGAAATTGGGACAGCATTCGCGCTTCGGCTGTTCACAGGCACGAGCATCAAATAAATAAGCTTTAGGAGAAATTGGCCGCGCGTGCTCGGTAGCGGAGCATGGTAAGTGCGGGGGTGATTCTGCAGAGAACTTCGGACGGTGTAGTGTGGAGTCGATGCAGTCCCTTTACAGTTCCGCATCCCTTCCCCAGATTCTGGTCGGTTCCGATCCCTCGGATTCCCAGCGGGACTTTGGAGTGAATGTCTGATGTCGTCCGGAGTACAGCGTATGAATCACAACGAGCAGTGGTGTTCTGCCTTCTGTCTGATAGCCTCGATCTTCTCCACCTGCTGGCCGAGCGAACGAATGCCCTGTTTATTAGCTGCCCTGTAGTCTCGGATGATTCTTCTCTGCATGAGGATGAGGAAAATGCTCGCATCCGGACTGACGGCCAAGGTAGCGTGCTCACACATGAAACGACAACACTCGGGACGTCCGAGCCAGTACGGCGCCAAATCCACCGACTACCCGATTCTAAGGTGATGAGGAAACACTTCGCACCTGGCTACGGATAATTTCGAATTCCCTGGCCTACCGGTAGCGAAGGAGGTTTGAGACGAATTAGTAATCTACACTGCTACGCTGCGTGGGCGTTGGTCGGGTTGAATGTCTGATGTAGCGCTTCCTAAACTGGCGGCATTGCCGGTGCGGGGAGATGTCACCTCAGAAACACTCAAACGTGGGGGCAGTGATAGATGCCGATCCGGCCGTGTACACCGGAAAACCCGACTCCAGGTCTTTGACGACGCTTGATATATTCATTATTGCCATTGCCCGAAAAGTCAATCTCCTTGAATCTCACATCTGCAGCTCGACCTAACCGATCTAGTTACTGCTGGAGGGCAACGATGGAAGCACTCTTGGACACGCGTGCCGCTCGAATGGTGCTGGATCACCCCAAACTGACCCTTGGAATCATAGCCATCCTCGGGCTTGCGATATACGCCCGGACGAGAGGGACGGTCTCGGGACGACTGCCGCCTCAACCTCCCGCGACTCCCGTCGTTGGCCATTTGCCGGAGTTGATCGAGGGAAACAAGGCGAGGAGATGGCATTTGAGATTGAACGACTGGGCCAGGCAGTATGGCCCGATTTTTGGGGTTCGAACAGGGTACATTGTGGATTATTATGTCAACTCTGATGCCATGGTCAAGGTGAGGGAACAGTCACTCACACGAAGAGATAGGGAGGGAGCGCTGATGCATGGTGAGCAGGAAATCTTCGACAAAGAAATCTGCTCAAACTGCGGATCGGCCGACGTGGATTATGTCGAGCAGCATAATGAACAACGACTTGAACGTGTTGTTCCTTAATGCAAGCCATCCGAGATGGAAGGACTGAAACGTCATCGGCTTTTTCGTTCTTGCTTGCGCTGATTGCGACTTAGAACCAACGAAAAGTCATTAACCAGCTTGTCACGAATGTTCAGCAAGCCGACAAGATTATTCCGTGAGTTTTGCATTTTCCCCGAGGGGCTTCATAGTGGGAGCGGATACTGGACTAACTGAGGGAACGAATGTAGGCTTTTAGAATACGAAACTCTCAAGTTTCTTCACGAGAACGTGGTCGATGGAAAAAGCGGTTTGGCTGGTTCTCGCCTTTAAAAAGCTATTGGAAGGTATACTTACAGCGCTTTCGCAACTGCGTTCATGGGCATGGATGTAAGGTCCTCGGCCAATTGCGAGTGTCCCGGTGTTCGCTGACAGGATACAGATCCCGGAAACAGACGACTGTGTCGTGCCTTTCATCATGGGTAAGTAGCCTTGCGCCGCTCCTGACTAGTCAGGATTGGAGACATGCTAACGACGAGAATTAGAGGCTGAGCTGCAAATCATTAGTATGGCACCAGATACGCGATTGAAATTTCGAACTGACGCGACTGTCTGCAGACACGTTTCCCGGTATGAACGTCATCGACTTGATGCCTTCTTTGGGTAAGCTTCCTTTGTTTCTCAAGCCATGGGAGAGACGAGGAAAAGCGAGGTACAGGAGGGATTTGGCGTGGGCTATGAAGCGAGTCAAGGTTTGATTACTCTTACCGCCATAACTGGGCTTTCGGATACGCACAAGTCATGAGTCTGACAGGATTACTGCAGGCAGTTGAGCAGCGCCTAGCGGAAGGCGACAGCTCAGTGGGAGACACCCTTTTCGGCCAGGTCCTGCAACACGAGGACATGAGGGGAATATCTAGTGAAGAAGAATTGGCGATTCTGGGTCTGTCGCTCCTCGTCGGTGCCGCGGATACGGTACGTCTCACCTTTGATACTATACCCCGGCTATCTTGGCGAATAAAACTGACGAGTCAATCCTCGCAGAGTCGGATGACCACGTGGTCGTTTCTGGAAGCCATGATGATGTTCCCCGAGGTCCAGGCCAAAGCCCAGCAAGAGATCGGTAAGTCTCTCAAAGGGCCTATCGAAGTTTCTACTGCCGACACAGAGAAAACCAGACCAAGCTGTTGGTGAAACGATACCGATGTATGACGACTTCAAGCGTATCCCGTATATCCGCATGATGATGAAGGAGGTATGGAGATGGCGGCCTCCGGTCGCGCTCGGACACCCGCATGTCACCGCGCGAGATCTCCAGGTTGGAGAGTATTACCTACCAAAAGGATCAAGGCTGCATATCAACGCATAGTATGTTCATCGGCATGCGTGAGCAGGAGATGTGCAACGTGACTGACTGTGTTTGCAGTGCGATCAGCCGCGATCCGGAGAGACATGAAGATCCAGACCGGTTTTGGCCGGAGAGATTCGAGAATGACGAGACTACGGTATGGATGCATTGGTTCATCTCGTGAAGTATGTTGAGGATTGACGAAGGGGGCCACAGACAATGGAGAGCATCAGCTCGCAAGACCCGACCAAGAGGGACCATTTTGCGTTTGGGGCCGGTCGTCGCGTTTGTGAGTCTCAATTCTTTTAAAACGCCCTACAAGACGGTGGGAATTTTTCTTCCGCTGTCAAGCTAACCTGATGAAAGGCCCCGGATATAACGTCGCGGAGCATTCCTTCGTCATCACCATGATGCGCATCTTGTGGGCGTTCAAAATCGCTCCGGCGCCGGGAACGAAGACATCACTAGAGTTTTCCGACTACGCCGGGGCTTTGCCCGGGAACCCGGCGGAAAATATGCCGGTCCAGTTCCAGTACAGAAGCGATAGTCGTCAGGCCGTCATTCTGAAGGCTTTTGAGGAACTGAGTGCGGCCAGGCCAGCGATGGTAAGTCCATCCTTTGAGAATGATGTTCGACTTTTGTTTTCTTCTTTTGGCGACAGGGGGGTGTGAAGCTGACGGCTGCTTGGCAGGTGCCTTTGAATATGGGAGAGGAGTCAGTACCAACCCCGGAGGAGTACTTGTAAGCGGCAGGCCATAGCAAGCGAGGAATGTTCACGAGATTTTGTTTCTGATAAGTCAGACATTCGTGATGTGAAGCCATGGCTGGAATGTCACCGAGGTAAGCGCTTGAAACACTGCCTCCTGAACCGGGAAGGAGGGCGTGGTTGAAGTAGGCATTACTCGCCTGTCACGGCAAGTCGGATCGCTTAAATAACCTTGCGGTCGTCTTCATTTATCTCGGGCCCGGTCCATATCGCAAAGGGGCACTCGGAGCCCAGGATTACCCCGCTTCCTAGCATTCCCGGCTGCCCCCATGGTTGTCCCTGAGCTTGGATCCGGGCCAGGTCTCTGGGGTTGATTTAAAGCAATTGAAGAGGCACCGACTTATTCATCTGTCCCTTATTTACGTATCGGGAATCAAAGTCACATTGCGAACATGAACGATGTCAGACTTACCAACGCTTCAATCTTGAGCTGACTGAGAGTGTAGCTCGACATGGCTATTGTTGAGAAACGTCCTATAGGGCCACATTTATAGTTACTAAAGAGCTTGATCTATTATAACGAGAGTAGCTATAACGTAGTTACTTATAACCACGGTTAGAGGAACGACCCCCGGAAAAAGGTCGCTCTAGAGCTAATATTAGTTACGTGCCGTGCTAGGAATAGGTAATACTAAAGGTATTATAATATACCCCCCTAGACGTAGCTATAGCTAGAAAGGCGCCTAACCGCGCAGTATCCCTTGAAATATAAAGCGATATATTAATAAATAACCTATTAATAAGCCTATTAATAAAAGAGAAAATAAAGTAAAGTTGTTTATATTAGGTGTAGGCGAAGCGTAAAAAGTCGTAGTTTTCTACCTTTATAACTATTACTATTATTATTATAATACCCTTTATTTACTAACTCTTACTAATAGTAGTAGAATCTATTATCTCTTATTAGCTTAGGTAGGGTAGCTACTATCGTATTAATTCTAAATAAAATAACCTAGCTACCCTCCTACTTTCTTAACTCTTCCCTATATATAATATAATAACTATATATATACCTAACTTTAGTTCTAATAATAACCTTATTATATACGCACATATACGTTTATAACGCGTAATAATCTTAAAGCTATTATAATATACTAATATACTTTTAAATACCTCCTAAAAAGAAGACTAGTTAGGCTATAGCCCTTAAGAAGGTATATACTATTAAAAGTAAGAGTAAAGCTAGGGGTAGAGGGGTACGCCCTCCTCCCCTAGAGAGTAATAATAAGGTTACGCGTATATTATTCCTTCCTATTATTAATATATAATATATTAATATATTATATAGCGAGTAGAAAGAAATAGAAGTAACCTATAGGGGGTAGCTCTAAGGGTAAGGGTTTATAGTATAAGAAGCCCTAGGGTTACTCTCCTAAGTAGTTTAAGAGGATAGCTTCTAATAAGTTATAATCCCTTTATTATTATAACTATATATTAGAATATTACTAACCTTATTATTATTATAATCCCTAAGGAGATAGATAAAGAGGAGGGTATTAATAAGAGTAGTTTAGAGCCCCTACTTAGCCCTCCTCCCCCTAGTAGAGGTATAGAGGTAGAGTAGATACCCCTATTTAATAAGTACTACTTTTAGTATATTTTAAGTAAGCTCTTAGGCTTATTAGATAGAAGGTACTCGCTTAGTATAGCAAGTAAGTATAATTACTATTAAAAGGGTAAAGTACTTTATTAATAGATAAGTACCCCTATTACTATTATAACCTACTAATATACTAAAGCTAAGACTTTAGATAACCTAGTAATTAGAAAGTTAAGGTTCTATATATGCTTTATTTCTATACCTATCTTCTAATATAATATATAGACCCTCGCTTATTAGAGAGCTACGCTCTATAAGGCTATTACTACCTAGAAGGAGGAGATTATAGTAATAAAGAAGGGTAGTAATAATAAGGGTTTAGGTAGGGCTTCTATAGTAATAAGTAGTTCTAGTATATATAGCGTTATTACTCTATCTCCCGCCCTAGTTCTATTTAGAACCCTAGTAATTAGCGTAGGTATACCTATACCTTATCTACCTACTAGTAATATAACTACTATAATATACTATATAGTTAACGGTCTTATTAGTATATATTTACTAGAGGTATTACTACCTTTATATAATATCCTAATAGATTAGTATAAGTAAATCCTCTAAGGTTAGGTAATAGAAAATTAGCGTTTTAAGGTAGCCCTTTAGGGTATATTATATTCTTTTGCTCCTATAGGAGTAACTTTAGGCTTCCTAGCTAGTAGCCTATAAATTAATCAAAAATTAGACGCTACTAGCTCTCCTATACTTATTTAGAGCGTCCCTTATTTATTATAATTATTCTTTATATATTCTTTAAATTAAGGAGTAAATAGAACTATTCGAATTTCTTATAATTAAGAACCTTTATAAGACTATTAGCTAGTATATTATTTATTAGTATATATACTATACTAAATAATCCTCTAGTATATTTTTATTATAGCTATATATTCTAAATATTAATATACTATAGCTTAGTTAAGATCTATTCCTTTTTGCTTACTATAAGACGAATTATTTATTAGTTATTATAATAAATCTTCTAGATATCGCTAAGTTTAAGAGCGATATCCCTGATTTAGCCTCTAAAGAGTAATAGTCTCCTTAGCTATATATTTAAGACTTAGAAGCTCTACTTCTATTATTAATATTATAACTATAGCTTATTAAATAGCCTTCTATTAAATTAGTCCTCTAAAGAGCGAGATTATATACCCTTAAGACGACTTCTATATCTCCTTATTATCTATGAATAAAGCGTTACTTATAATTAGTAGTACCTATCTACCCCCTAAGTTATTAAAGTATAATATAAGGTAATAAGTATAATATAGGTATTATATAACCTAGTTAGTAGTAGTATAGTAATAAGGAGCGGGATTTATTAGGAATCTCAAGAGTAGAGAGTATATAAAAGCGATATTAGGTTAGATTATAATAATAATATAGAGTATAGAGCTAATCTTCTCTTAGAAACTCTTTACTTCTAATAGCTTTATTACTATTTTACTCTTTAGGAGTAGTAAGTTTAAAAGGGGGGTTACTAGCGCTCTTAAGTTAAGTAAATTAAACTTCTTTATAACTTATTTAATTTATTAGTTATAAGAAAGGTATATCTTTTATATAGCTTAGTTATAAATAACCCTAATTCTAAGATAGTACTTAACTAGGCTTTATTTCTTTAACTTATATACTTCCTTTAGGCTAGTAATTACTCTTTATACTACTTCTTTATAATTCCTATAAAATAGGATAAGGAAGTTATCTATATAGAAGATAATAAGGACCCTCTTCTTAGTTAACTAG
>JAVHLU010001810.1:0-25013 GCA_036785755.1 Colletotrichum ledebouriae
TTCTTATAGCTAGAAGTATAAGAAGCTCTATAAGTAGGGCCTTATACCTCTCCCTCTTCCTTATCCTTATCCCTATAACCTATAATAAATCCTTAACTATATTAGTACTAGACCTTATATATAAAAATACTAAGCCTGCGCAAGGTATACCTTTTAATACTAATAACGCGCGAGAGCTTACTAGAGAGTTTAGTATTAATATAATTAATGAAACCCGCTCCTTTTTTAACTACTCTATTATATATAAAGACCTTATTATTAGTATAGCCCTTAAGAGGGCTCTTATTAATACCCCTAGAGGGGATACTTATTATTATATTATAGCTAAGTAAGTAGACTTAGTAATAGAAACTAATTAGGTTATTATATACCCTATAAAATAGCCCTTCTTTAAGCAAGTCCTCCACACTATTAAAGCAGAGGTAGCCTAGGCCCCTTAGGGGAATATTAGTAAGTATAGCTTGCGCTAAATAGAGAGAGCGTTACTAATAATAGTATAGCTATAAAGGTATTAGCTAACCCGATTAAATAAGAGGATTATATTAATTATAATAACTAGCGGACGAAGTAGTAATAGAGGCGGTATTTAATAGTAGCGTAGGTAGTACGCGAGAGGATAAGGTAATAGTTTTATAGTCTATTAAATAATTAAAAACCACGTTATTATTAATATAAAGTTAAAGATTATAAGGCTATCTAGTATAACGGGCATGTATAAGTACGGCTAAAGTTAGGAAAGTTATAATCACGTGACCAAAGGCTATATATTATTAGGAGGCGCGGAGTTAGAAGGTCTATTGCATTTAAGCATCTAAAATCACTATGCAGTGGCTAGAGGCTAAGGGAGAGGTATTGAGCTCGGAATTACGCCGCAGCCCCTTCGCAAAAAGACTATAATAAATTTACCTAGTTCGCAGGCATAATTCGGGAAATACTATATAGGTATCTTAACCTATACCCTCTACTAGCTAAGGAAAATAATATAGGAACCCTATATATTCCTATTACTCGCAAGCAAACCCTCTAAATATTACTATATAAAGTCGGACGCGCGCCGCACCGGGGCTAATTATATTAGAGCTAAACGGGCTACTAAGGCTCTTATAGTAAAGCTACTATATAAGATAACTCCTTAACCCAAAAGGTCGACCTTCTAGCAAGGTACTAAAGGTAAACGCTATTATACGAGAGGTAACTCCTTAACTAGAGAGGTCTTTCCTAAGAGGTTCTTATAGCTAGAAGTATAAGAAGCTCTGCTATTATAAGCAGGGCTTTATACCTCTCCCTTATCCTTATCCTTATCCCTTAACTATATTAGTACTAGACCTTATATATAAATATACTAAGCTTAAGCAAGGCACGCCCTTTAGTATAAATAACATAGAGGGGATCGCTAGAGAGTTTAGCCTTAATATAATTAATAAAACCCGCTCCTTTATTAACTACTTTACTATATATAGAGAGCGTATTATTAGTATAGCCCTTAAAGAGGCTTACTTTAATACCCCTATAGGGGACTCCATAAGGTATAATAATATTAGAGCTAAGTAAGTAAACTTAGTAATAGAAGTTTAGCGGGTCGTTATATACCCTATAGAGTAGCCCTTCTTCGAGCAAGTCCTCTATATTACTAAGGTAGAGGTAGCCTAGGCAGCCTAGGTGAATATTAATAAGTATAGCTTATACTAACTACTTTAATATAGAGAGAGCGTTACTAACGACGGCATAGCTAGCGGATAAAGCGGTATTAGAGGTAGTATTAGTAGCGTAGGTAGTGCGCGAGAGGAAAAGTCGATAGTTTTATAATCTATTAAATAATTAAAAACCACGTTATTATCGATATAAAGTTAAAGGTCGTGAGGCTATAAGCATGTATAAGTATAGCTATAGTTAGGAGAGGATTACGTAACTAAAGGCTATATATTATTAGGAGGCGCGGAGTTAAAGGTCTGTTGCACTTAAGCAGGTAAAATCACTATGCAGTAGCTAGAGGCTGGTTCTTATAGCTTAAGGTATAAGAAGCTCTACTATAAGCAGGGCCTTATACCTCTCCCTCTGCGTTATCCTTATTCCTATTTATAAACCTATTTATATATTATTCACCTCGACTTCTTATTATAACTTAACGAGCTTCTTATTCCCTCTTTCCTTTTACGTCTCCCCCCCTATATAATATAAATATATCTAGAAATCCTTTTTTCCTACCTTAATTTATAATATAAAGCCCTAAGTAGTTTAAAAATTCTATAAGGTTAAAATCTCGGGGTAGCTCTATAATAAAAGGGTAATAAGAGTATATAAACCTAGCTTTAGGGTAATATTCCTAAATATATTAAGAGTATTTATTCTAAAGGAGGGAGAAGTTAAACTTAACTATAGCTATAACTATAATATCTACTAGGATTTAGGACTATAGGATCTCCTTAATACTATTAAATTCTCTATACCTCCCTACCTTATTACTATACTTAATTCTATATTTATAGTATTTATAGATATTTAGATTATTATATAAGTAACTCTCTTAAGTTTTATAAAAGAAGTAGTAAGTATAAGGAGTACCTAGGATAGAAATATATTTAAAGTATAGTTTATTGATATAAGTACTAGTTATAAGGTTCCTAGTAGTATAAGCCTGCTCTTTATAATAGATATAGGCTAGTATATTATAACTACTTTAGGATTAAATAAATGAGCTATATATAGCTACTATATACTAAAAGACCTTTATTTCCTATATTATAGCGAGGAAAGTAGTAGAAGTATAGATAAAGACTTAATAATAGAAGTCTCTAGACCCCTTAGTTACCTTAAATATTTATTTAAAGTCCTATTTACTAAGATAGGCCTTCTAGAAAGCTAGCCTTATTATCTCAGTAGTTTTATTAGAGAATATATATAATATAAAGGCTATTCCTAAGTATTTATTACTAGGGATATTAAGTTAAAGCTAAGTAGGGCTTATAGCTATATAGGAATTATAATTATTAGGTAGAAGGTATAGGGACAATAATAAGAACGGAAGAAATACCTAAAGTTAGTTATTAGAGTATTAGATAAAAAGAGGTATTTTATTTTCCTTTGTTTTAAGTATAAGGATATTAAGACTAAGGACCTAGAGGATTACTACGAATAGGAGATAATACGAATAAGGTTAACTCGTATTTTTAATACTTAAGATAGGGAAGTTATGGTTAGCTATAATCAGAAGATATAATATATAAGTATAAGAGAGAAAGCATAAAGGACTTAGATAAATATAAAAATAGGTAGGTAAAGGGAGTTATTATAAGAAGAGAAGTTAATAATAGAGAATTGAGGAGTATATTTATTAACTATATAACTAGGCTACTCGTTTTAATAGCTACTACTAACTATTATTTCTTGTATTATTTCCTTATATATAACTACCCTAATTTACTATTCTATTTATTATAGGTTTTTTATCCTAAGTTCGTTTTACTTTATTAAAGCTAAGGAGGGTAAGGGAGGAGAGTTAATTATTCCTTCTATAATCCACTAATAGATTACTATATTATTTAAGTAATTAGTAGATATAAAAATATATTCCTAACCCCTTAAACCCTCTAGTTTCTATCTCTCCTATATTTATACTTATACTTTCTAGCTTAATTTATCCCTTAACTATATAATATTAATTATTACGCTATAGCTCCTTCTTTACTTCTAAGTTTAGCTCTATTTAGCTCTTTAGTTTGTAGATTACTTATACTTACCCTTTATTAACCTTCCTTTCAATATCTTTGAATAGGGAAAGTTATCTTGTATAATAATAAAGCTTTAAATATATATCTCTAGGAATTAAGATCCTTAAACCTTCTTATCCTTAGGATTAGGCTTCTAATAGAGCCTATAACTAATAGACTAAGTATAAATAGGTTTTAAGGATAAAATAATAGAGATATTCTAGGCTTTAGACCTCCTAATAAGCTTAGTTACTAACCTTAGCTAATTAAATATAGGATATACCCTCTACTTAGGAAGAGTAATATCCGTAGTTAGATAGACCCTTTTAACATAATATGAAAATATATCCTTATTAAGTATGAGAATAAGACCTTAGAAGTAGTAGAAAGGATAATTCGCTCTTTATAGTAATAATAAGTTATAGCTAGTATACTTAATACTATTACTATATTTAAATTAGTAACTCTAAAATATACTAAGGATATCTTAGTAATTACTTATTATTTTACGAGGCTTACTAAGCCTAGTTAACTGCTCTATTATAATATAGTTAGAAGTATAGAAAATAGAAAAAAAAATAGAGATATAAGAGATATTATAATTACTTAGATCAAAGCTAAGTCCCCTAATATACCTCCTATATTTCTATAAGTACCTAAGTTTACAAAAATAGTTATTATAGGTTTGATAATTAATTTAATAAGATAGGAACAACTAGTTTTATAAAAATTAGTAGTTAAGAAGAGGAGATAAAGGATAACTATAAACTCTAATATTTATTACTAAGAGTTTTCTATTAGGATATAAGCCTAAGGAAGTTTTAATAAGATAACTATATCTAATTAAACTTTAATACCTAGACTCTTTACTATAGGCCTCTAGTTTATACTTTATTAATTAACTTGCGTTTTTTATATAAGTTAGAAGCCTAGTATTACTAACGTGCGAGGGGTTAAACCCGAGTTTATTTAATAGGATATTGCTATAATACTATTTATTTAAGCTAAAAAGGAAAAGGGGAAGTTTTCCTCTCTAATAGAGATTTCACTCGTTTATAGGGAATAACTAAGTAAGCCCTAAGTAAGCCCTAGGTAGCCCCTAAAGGTAGTAAACCTAGGTAGAAGCCTAGGTAGGCTTAACCTAGGTATAGCTTATAATACTATCCCCCCTCCTAGCTAGTCCCCTCCTAGGTATAGGCTAGGTTGCTATTATTATCTATAACCGGTCTATATAGGGCTTAATACCTATCTACTATAGCAGTCTCTATTATAGCCTCTATAAGCTCCTAGGTAAGCTCTATATACTCTTCCTACTTAACTAGGACCTCGCGGCTCTGCTCTTGCCTAACTGCCTTCTATTACGCTATATATATCTCCTCTATATACTACTCGAATTTACTATTATTAGCTATAATTAGTAGTAGCTAGGGGTCTATCCTTATCTATATAGGTAAGGGGTCCTCTAGTATCCTCTGGAGGAGGTCTATATAGAACCTTAGGTAGATATTACTAGGTATATCTAACTTAATAATATATAGGCTTAGGACCCCGAATATAGTATATTTATAATATAACTATGATAGCTTCTTACTAGGCCTAGAGCTTTTATAGTTAGCTATTAAAAGCTAAACCTTATTACCTACCTAATACTCCTCTATAGGTATCTTATACTAGTTTATATTCTCCTTACTATATTATTAAGTAGCTATAATACTTATTTAAATAAAGTCTACTACTTCTTATAATCTTATTACTAGGAGGGTAGCTACTATATCCCTAGAGGGGGCTTCTTTTATTATATTATCTAGTATAAGTATAGGGTTAGTATAGTACCCGTATTCTAAAAAGATTAGCGAGAGCCTAGTTATATTACTACCTCTATTATAGAGCGCTAGCTAGGTAATAAGTAAGAGCTACCCCTAGTTATCCTATACCTAGGTTATAAATACCTATAGGATAGCTTATATCTTCTAGTTCTACCTCTTAGTACTACTATTAGTCTATAGGTAGTATATAGTACTTAAGAGCCTCCTTAGACTAGTAAGGTAGTAGAATTTAGCCTAGAAGTAGCTTACCTAGTTAGACCCTTAATTACTAATAATACTATATAGGAACCTATATAACTAGAAGTAGGAGGTAAGGAACTAATAGGTATAAGCTTCTACTTCTATAGTACCTATCTCCTCTAGTATTACTAACTTACCTAGTCTATTTACTATAACCTATAAGTATTAGCTAGCGTTATCCTTTATAAGTAGTGAGTTTATAATAAAGTCTATTAAGAGGTCTAAGTATAACTAGGTAGGTATTAGTAGCGGCTTTAGGAAGCCCCTCTTAGCTTACCTCTAGATATATATCCCTTTATAGATATTATAATTCCTTATAAATCTCTATACTATCTATATTTATCCTAGCTAATAGAACTACTAGCTTACTATTTCTAGCGTATTATTATAGCCTAGGTAAGTAGATATACTTAACTTATAGCTCTATTAAATAATCTTTATCTAGAGCTCCTCTAGTAGGTTATTATTATCCTCCCCGCTAGGTACCTATAGCCTCCCCTTAAATATTAGTCTCCCCTAACTATTAATATTATACTTATTAACTTAAACCTTAGCCTTTATATCTAGTAGGAAGCTCTAAAGCTAGTAGGTAACTATATAGTATATAGCTTTATATATTACATCCTTCTTTATAGTTTCTAGCTATAGTACCTATAGTTTAGGGTTACTATTAAAGACTATAGTATCTAGGACGTTAGTATAGCCTTTCTAACTTCTCCCTACTAGGGGGCTAACTATAGGGCCCCTAAAGGGGTAGGTATTGTCTAGTATTAGCTATAAGACCCTCTCCTACTTCTACTCGTTATCCTACTCTTATAGTATATCTTACTCCCTCTAAGAGAGGGTATTATAAGCTATTACTTCCTTACTAGGGTAGTATTTAATAGTAAGATTATCCTAGGATAGCTCCTCTACCTATTAGCTCTAGTGCTTTATAAGGCGCTACTTCTTTACAAAGTATTTAAGCTCCTAGTAGTTAATTAGTATCTTAAAAGTAGTTATACTATATAGCTCCGCCCTCTATATATATAGGTAAGAAATGACTACTAGGAGCTCCTTATTATAAATAGGGTAGTTATACTCTATAGGTAAGAGCTTCTATTAGTAGAACGCTATAGGACGCTAGGTACTCTCTAGGTTAACTTATAAGAGTACCCCTCCTAATATAAATTATAAATAATTAGTTTTAATAATAGGTTTTTCCTCTAGATTAAACTAGTAAAGTACTAGCTAGGTATTAAAAAGCTACTTAAACTATAAGAAGGCTTATTCTTAATTATCTTCCTACTAGAACGTTATGTTCTTCCTAGTAAGTAATATAAGTAGTCTAATAATATCCCTATATTCTAGTATAAATAAATTATAATAATTTATAAACCCTAGGAAGCTCTAGACCCCTTTTAGGGAGGTAGGGGGTAACTACGTAGTAATTATCTAGAATTTCTTAGGATTATAGGAGAGACCCTCTCCCGCTATTATAGAAAACCCTATATATTTAACCCTCTTAACTAAGAACTTATACTTCGTAGGGTTAAGGTTTAGGCCTATATCTACTAGCTTCTAGAGGACCTCCTAGACTTTCCTCTTATAGTCTTTACTCGTTCTATTAGAGTAAATTAATATATTATTTAGATAAGTAGTAACGAAGTTAATAAAAATGTGTTATAGGGTATTATTAATATATCGCTAGAAGCTAGTAAGGGCGCTAGTTAAGCTAAATAGGTAGACTACTTACTTAAATAACTTATACTAGGTATAGAATATAGTTCTTTCCTAGTGCTCCTCTATTACCTTTAACTTATAAAAAGCTATACCTATATATAGCTTAGTACACTACTTAGCTATACTGATTTAGTTTAGCGTCTTAGAGATTAATAAGAGGCGGTAGTAGTCTTTCTTTATAATTAATTTAAAAGCCTTATAGTTAATATAGAAGCGAATTCCCCTACCTAGCTTCCTTATAAAGAGTCCTAGGCCTCTGGCCACTATATAGTGATTTTACCTGCTCAAGTGCAATAAACCTTCTAACTCCGCCCCTCCTGATAATACATAGCCTTCGGTCACGTGATCGTAACCTAATAACCTCCTAAGTTACTAACCACCTTTCCTAACTATAGCTATACTTATATATACCTATTATACTAGATAGCCTCACGATCTTTAACTCTATATCGATAATAACGTGGGTTTTAATTATTTAATAGACTATAAAACTATTAACTTTTCCTCTCGCGTACTACCCGCGCTGCTAATACTACCTCTATTACCGCTTCGTCCGCTAGAAGTCATTACTATCTTTACTATACTATTATTAGTAACGCTCTCTCTATATTAAAGTAGTTAGCATAAGCCGTACTTATTAATATTTGCCTAGGCTACCTAGGCTACTTCTGCTATAGTAGTACGGAGGACCTGCTCGAAGAAGGGCTACTATATAGGGTATATAATAACTTACTAAACTTCTACTACTAAGTTTACTTACTTAGCTCTAATACTATTACGCCTTATAGAGTCCCCTATAGGGGTATTAAAATAAGCCCTCTTAAGGGCTATACTAATAATATGCTCTCTATATATAATAGAGTAGTTAATAAAGCAGCGGGCTTTATTAATTATACTAAGGCTAAACTCTCTAGTAACCCCCTCTATATTATTTATACTAAAGGGTATACCTCGCTTAGGCTTAGTATATTTATATATAGGGTTTAGTATTAATATAGTTAAAGGATAAGGATAAGGAAGAGGGAGAGGTATAAGGCCCTGCTTATAATAGTAGAGTTCTTATACTTCTAGCTATAAGAACCTCTGAGGAAAGACCTCTTTAGTTAAGGAGTTACCTCTTATATAGTAGTATTTATAATACCTTACTAGAAGGTTAACCTTTTAGGTTAAGGAGTTATCTTATATAGTAGCTTTTACCTTTAGTATTTTATTAGAAGGTCGAACTTTTAGGTTAAGGAGTTATCTCGTATAGTAGCTTTTATAGCACCCTGCTAGAAGGTTTAGCAAGGGCGTTACTATAAGAGCCTTAGTAGCCCGTTTAGCTCTAATATAGTTAGCCGTAGTAAAGCGCGCGTCTAACTTTATAATATTTAGAGGGTTTATTTATAAGTAATAGGAATATATAGGGTTCCTATATTATTTTCCTTAACTAATAGAGGGTATAGGTTAAAATACCTATATAGTATTTCCCGAATTATACTTGCGAACTAGGTGAATTTGTTATAGTCTTTTTGCAAAGGGGCTGCAGCGTAATTCCGAACTTCATAAAGAGTACTAGTACCCTGGTAAGGAAGCTACTAGCCTTAATAAACCCCTTATCTAGGAGGCCTTATAGGGTCTTTTTTAATACTAGTAGCTCTTCTCTTAATATACTATAGAGGGGGCCCTAGGGGAGTAGTAGCTCTCTCCTATCTAGTCTTAGTTTAAGGTTAATCTAATAGTCTACCCCTAGTTACCTAGGGGGTAATAAGTAAGCCTTATTAGGGTTAAATAGGTTAGGAAACTCCCTTAAGACCTAGTTTAATAGATAGTATTATTAATCCTCCTTTAGTCTAAGGTTTAAGGCTTTTTTAATATTAGCTAAGCTAATAGCTTATATTAGTACCTCTTTAGTACCCTCCTAGTACTTACCTTATTATCTTACTAGGTATTAGTAGATTATAGAGAATAAGGGTATATTAAGGAACCTCGTAGCCCTTATTTCCTTTATAAGGGGAGTATCTTCTTAGTCCTCTAGGTATAGCCTAACTTATCCCCTCTTATAATATACTTAATAAGCTATAGCGTTATAAATAACCTAGCCTTATTCTATCTAAGGGCGCCCTAAGAGGATATTAGGGTCTAGGCTATTAATTATATATATAAAGATATACTAGGTATAGCTACTCGTTTCTAAGTTAAATATAATTATACTTAGTATATTACCTAGTAATAGTCCGCTAAGTATATACCCTCTTATAAGTTAGTATCTCTTCTTAATATATAGAATATAGAGGTATTAAGCTAGGGAAAAATTAATTATTATATAGGTATTACTCCTAGTATTTATTAGGCTATAAGCTAGATATCCTCTATTAACTCTAACTTAAATAATAATAAGCTTATTATTAGCTAGTTATTCCTATTTATATTCTTCCTAACTTAATATCTCCTCTTTAATAAGCTCTAGGGCCTAATTTCACTCTAGAGTTAGTATTTTCCTAACTCCTTATTTTCTTTTAAGGAGTTAGTTACTACCTAGTAGTTATTTATAACCTTATAATATACTAGTTCTTCTTTTAAGATCTTTACTTTTATAACTCTAGGTAGCTAGTCCTCCTTACTAGGGTAGCGCTAGGTAATATAACCTCTAGCTCTATAAGTATAATAAGTATAGGGGTCTCTTATACTCTTCTAAGGCTATTAGTATTATACTAGGGAGGTACCTAAGGAAGATCCGGAGTTTTAATAGTTATAGTATCTTACTTCCCTAACCTATAAGATATATATAGCTCTAGTTATATAGGTATCCCCTTTAGTATCCTTAGTAATAAGTTTCTAGTAAGTTACTAAGTAGTTACTAGTAACCTTCTAGCGCTCTACCTTCTCTATAATACTCTAGACCTTTAAGAGCTTGCTACTATAATTAGCTAGTAGGTTAATAGTAATTAGCTAGTCCCTTAGCCTAGGGGTAAGGGAGGCCTCTAGAAGTAAGATCTAGACTTAGCTAGGCTAGTTTATACTACTTATATTAGCTATTATCCGCTCGAATCTTAGTAGGAAGGTTACTAGGGATTTATTCTCTTTCTACTAGAGGGTTTATAGTTAGGCTATAGCTTATAACTAGATATTTAGGTCCTTATATATCTAGTCTAGGTAGGCTATAAAGTCCTTAGAGTTATATTTCCCCCTACCCCCCCTAGCTCTATAGAAAGTAGAGACTACTTATTAGGCTATAATATATAAATAGGAGTTAATAAGGTACTATACCTCTATATCTATAGTATAGAATACCCTATGTATAGTAATCTTATACCTTATCTATTATACCTAGATAGTATATTCCGTCTACTTACTTAAGAACTTCGGGGGTAGGGTAGTAGCTTCTAGCGTACTATACTAGGTATTACTAATACCTTACTAGTAGTACTTATAGGGGTCTATATAGCTACGCGTTAGCTATTCCCCTACTTAACCTCTTATAACTATTACTAGAGGGACTCTATTACTACTACTAAATCAGCTTATAATAGCTTATCTTAAGTTTTAGCTATATTACTATTAACTATCTTACTAACTAAGAGGGAATAGCGCTTAATTATTATTATTATTATAGCAATAAGCTTAAATATATAAGGGGTTAGACCTAAGTTTATTTAATAAGAGGTTACTATAATACTATTTATTTAAGCTAGAGAGGAAAAGGGGAAGTTTTCCTCTCTAGTAGAGATTTTACTAGCCTATAGGGAATAACTTGGTAAGCCCTAGGTAAGCCCTAGGTAGCCCCTTAAGGTAGTAAACCTAGGTAGAAGCCTACGTAGGCTTAACCTAGGCGTAGCCTGTAATATAAAGTAGCTTATTAAGATAAGATATTAAGCTTAAATGAATTATCTATTAATACCTTTTACTAATAAAATATCCCTAGACGAATACTAGATCTAACTAAGGGTAGATAGACTTTTATATAATTAGTATTTCAAATTAAGAGATAAAGATATTAAGAAAATAATAGCTTCAAAGGATATTAAATATTAGATAGCTAAGTATTCCCCTTAATTTATAGACCTTAAGGCTTCCTCTCTAGATAGGATAGATATTAACTTGTTAATACCTAAGGATATTAATTTATAAATTAGTCTAATAATTCCTTTTAATCTAAAAGAGTTAGATAGGGAGGAGGAATTATTAGAAGAACTAAATATCTAGGATATAAAAAGGAGGAATTAGTATTAGAAATAAAAGAGGAAATATAAGTTATAGTAACTAGCTAACTTTATAAAGTATTTTAACTACCCTAGGTTTATAAAACTATTTATATTACCCTACCTAGCCCTTGTTACCCCGAGAGATATTATATTTAACCTTATTAATACCTTAGTAGTATTTAATATTATAAGACCTAAAGAGAACCCTATACCAAATAAATATAAGCCTATACTAGTAGTCTTATAGTATATATAATAGAGTTAAAAGTCTATAAATTATTTAATACCCTAATATAGAAGTGAGTTACTTATTATAACTTTAGCTAAGGTAGAATATTTATTAGACCTCTATAATATAAGAGGGAAGCTGATAAGATAAGAAGAATTAAATAATCTAGAGGTTATAGCCCTTTTTATATATATAATTAAGGGCTACCCTCGTAGTATCTATACCTTATTCTATAAACTAGCCTAATACGCTAGGAAAGAGTTTAATAAGGCTTCTATAGTACTTAAAAGGGTAGAGGTAATAAACCTTTAGGATACAACTACGGCTTCTTTTCATTAAATTATAGTAACTATTACTTAGCTATAATCTTTATAAACTAGTTAACTAGCTACTACATGTACTATAACTTAGAATAAGACTAGAATAGTAATTAGCGCTTTATTAAGGTAATATAAAACCTTAATATTTAGTATTATAGGATAGGAGCTCCTTAATAACTCCAAAAGCTCCGATTAATTAATACCTATATAGTTAATTCAGTTTAGTAGAGAGATAGGTTTATGTATAGCCTCTAATATATTAGATAAGCTAGAGCTTTGATTTAAAAAGGATTACTATTACTATACTTTAATAAGATAACCTTAAGTAATAGTATTGAGTTCGGAATTACGCCGCAGCCCCTTCATAAAAAACCTATAACAAATTCACTTAGTTTATAAGTATAATTTTGGAAATATTATATAGGTATTTTAACCTATACCCTCTACTAGTTAAGGAAAATAAGATAAGAACCCTATATATTCCTACTACTTATAAGTAAACCCTCTTAATATTATAAAGTCGGAAGCGCGCTATACTAGGGCTAATTATATTAGAGCTAAACAGGCTACTAAGGCTCTTATAGCCTAGAAAAGCTACTATATAAGATAACTCCTTAACCTAAAAGGTCGACCTTCTAGTAAGGTACTAAAGGTAAAAGCTACTATATAAGATAACTCCTTAACCTAAAAGGTTAACCTTCTAGTAAGGTAAATGCTAATATATAAGAAGTAACTCCTTAACTAAAGAGGTCTTTCCTAAGAGGTTCTTATAGCTAGAAGACTAAGACGCTCTACTACGAGCAGGGCCTTATACCTCTCCCTCTCCCTTATCCTTATCCCTATAACCCACGATAAATCCTTAACTATATTAGCACTAGACCCTATATATAAATACGCTAAGCCCGAGCGAGGTATACCCTTTAATAAAAATACTATAGAGGGGGTCGGTAGAAAGTTTAGCCTTAATATAATTAATAAAACCCGCTCTTTTATTAACTACTCCGCTATATATAACTAGTATATTACTAGTATAGCCCTTAAGAGGGCTTTCCTTAATACCCCTATAGGGGACTCTATAAGGCGTAATAGTATTAGAGCTAAGTAAGTAAACTTAGTAGTAGAAGTTTAGTAAGTTATTATATACCCTATAGAGTAGCTCTTCTTTAAGCAGGTCCTCTATATTACTAAGGCAGAGGTAGCCTAGGTACCCTAGGCGAACGTTAGTAAGTATAGCTTGCGCCGACTGCTTTAATATAAATCGAGCGTTACTAATGATAGCATAGCTATAAAGATAGTAACGACTTCTAGCGGACGAAGCGGTAATAGAGGTAGTATTTAATAGCAGCGCGGGTAGTGTGCGAGAGGAGACGTTAATAGTTTTATAGTCTATTAAATAATTAAAAACCACGTTATTATTAATCTAAAGTTAAAGATCGTGAGGCTATCTAATAGGACATATATAAGTGCGGCTATAGTTAGGAAAGTTATAATCACGTAACGGCCTCTGGCCACTGCATAGTGATTTTACCTGCTCAAGTGCAACAGACCTTCTAACTCCGCGCCTCCTGATAATACATAGCCTTCGGTTATGTGATCTTACCGACTACCTTTCCTAACTATAGCTATACTTATACGTACCCTACTAGATAGCCTCACGATCTTTAACTTTATATTAATAATAACGTGGTTTTTAATTATTTAAACTACGAAACTATCGACTTTTCCTCTCGCGTACTACCCGCGCCGCCGTTAAATACCGCCTCTATTACCGCTTTATCCGCTAGTCCTCTTGTTCGATCGGGTTAGCTAACGCCTTCGCTATGCCGTTATTAGTAACGCTCTCTCTATTTAGCGCAAGCTATACTTACCGACGTTTAAGCCCTAAGGGGCCTAGGCTACCTCTACCTTAATAGTATGGAGGACCTGCTCGAAGAAGGGCTACTCTATAGGGTATATAATAACCTGCCTAGCTTCTGCTGCTAAGTCCGCTTACTTAGCTATAATATAATAATAAGTATCCCCTCTAGGGGTATTAATAAGAGCCCTCTTAAGGGCTATACTAATAATACCTCTTTATATATAATAGAGTAGTTAAAGAAGGAGCGGGTTTTATTAATTATATTAATACTAAACTCTCTAGCAAGCTCTTGCGCGTTATTAGCGTTAAAGGGCATACCTCGCGCAGGCTTAGCGTTTTTATATGCAGGGTCTAGTGCTGATATAGTTAAGGATTTGTCGTGGGTTATAGGTATACCCAGGACTTCGTGGATAAGGAAGAGGGAGAGGTATAAGGCCCTGCTCGCAGCAGAGCTTCTTATGCTTCTAGCTATGAGAACCTCTTGGGAAAGACCTCGTATAGTGGCTTTCGCAGCACCTTGCTGGAAGGTTTAGCGAGGGCGTTGCTACGAGAGCCTTAGTAGCCCGTTTAGCTCCGATATAATTAGCCCCGGTGCGGCGCGCGTCCGACTCTATAATATTTAGAGGGTTTACTTACGAGTAGTAGGAACGTATAGGGTTCCTATATTATTTTCCTTAACTAGTAGAGGGTATAGGTTAAAAATACCTATATAGTATTTCCCGAATTATACCTGCGAACTAGGTGAATTTGTTATAGTCTTTTTGCAAAGGGGCTGCAGCGTAATTCCGAGCTCAATAATCACGTAACTAAAGGCTATGTATTATTAGGAGGCGCGGAGTTAGAAGGTCTGTTGCACTTAAGCAGGTAAAATCACTATGTAGTAGCTAGAGGTCTTAAGTAATAGCATATTTTTTACTAACTCTAAAATCCCTTTAGTTAGCTACTCTATATCTATAATTACTATAGAGTTCTGTAATTTAACTATTAAGATTAATACAGTTTTATAAGATACCCTATTAAGCTAAGAAGACTTTAAGAAAGTACCTTTCTTCCCTCTATACCCTCTTACACCTTTACTTAGAGATAGTGATATAATAAACTTAAGAAATAATAATAATATTATACTATCTCCTATAGTATATATTCCTTAACCGATTTATAGATGATTATTATTATCTAGGTCTATTGGTAATAAAGCTATTATTAAGATATAACTTATAATAGAAAATAGTTAAACCTAAGGGACCTTCTAAGTAATAAGATCGCTCGCTTAGAAGATATTATTAATAAAAGGGATCTATAGATAGAGTGTATTTACTATTTTTATAAAGTAATTTTGTTTATTTTTTAAGACTCTCTTTTATAATATTTTTAAGAGTCTTAAGGGGATAATTAGAATAAGATAATATAGGCTTAGCTATATAGCCTTTAAAAAGCTCCCTTGGTATATAAGCTGATTATAGGAAGACTATGGAGTATGGCGTAGAGGAGAGGAGTATAGGAGACTTAAGTAATATTTATATATTATTACTATTAGTACTTTAATAATCCTATACCTAGTTTTTGGGTATTTCCTTAGTAAATCTATGTCAAATTTAGATACTCTCTTCTAATTAGATCTACAAATTACTTTATATATCTTTTAAGCCTACCTTTAATATTCTTACCTATTTATAGGTAGAGTTATATTATTTATTATCTTTGTTGTTCCCATTGGCCCCAGCCCTTTCTAGTACGTTAAGCTTTATAAAGCTAAGCCCTTAGCGAGGAGGAGTATTATAATTATAAATAGCGCTATAGTATAATATGTAAGTATATAAAATAAAATATAAAACTATATATAAGTTGAAGGTATTATATATAATATAAAGGCTTATTTATATATAAAGGTATATAATAGGGGCGCGGGTTATATCATAAGTAGGTCTAAGGATAGCTTCGCTCGTATAACTATAAATAATGAACTCGTTCAACCCCTGTTTCTAACCCCTAACTGCGCATAGGATCCTTATTATTATTATTACGAATGCAAGTAGCGCCATACCGAAATAAGCAGGCGGGCCCATAGTGTAATATTAGATACCATAGCAGTTAGAGGCGTTACAAGCTTACGAGGGCTTATTTGTATATAAATAAATATAATAGGAGCACGGGTTATACTATGATTAGATATAAGGATAGCTTTGCTTATATAACTATAAATAACACGCTTATTTAACCCTAGTTTCTAACCCCTAACTATATATAGGATCCTTATTATTATTGAGTTCGGAATTACGCCGCAGCCCCTTCGCAAACAGACTATAATAAATTCACCTAGTTCGCAGGTATAATTCGGGAAATACTATATAGGTATTTTAACCTATACCCTCTACTAGTCAAGGAAAATAATATAGGAACCCTATACGTTCCTACTACTTATAAGTAAACCCTTATATAAAGTTAGATATATACCGCACCGGGGCTAATTATATTAGAGCTAAACGGGCTACTAAGGCTCCCGTAGCCTATAAACGCCCTCGCTAAACCTTTTATTAAGGTGAAAGCTACTATATAAGATAACTCCTTAACTTAAAAGGTTAACCTTCTAGTAAGGTACTAAAAGTAAAACCTACTATATAAGATAACTCCTTAACCTAAAGGGTTAACGTTCTAGTAAGGTACTAAAGGTATTATAAACGCTACTATATAAGAGGTAACTCCTTAACTAAAGAGGTATTTCCTAAGAGGTTCTTATAGCTAGAAGTATAAGAAGCTCTACTATAAGCAGGGCTTTATACCTCTCCCTCTTCCTTATCCTTATCCCTTAACTATATTAGTACTAGACCTTATATATAAAACTACTAAGCCTGCGTAAAGTATACCCTTTAATACTAATAATACGCTAGAGCTTACTAGAGAGTTTAATATTAATATAATAAATAAAACCCGCTCCTTCTTTAACTACTCCGTTATATATAGAGAGTATATTATTAATATAGCCCTTAAGAGGGCTCTTATTAATACCCCTAGAGGGGATACTTATTATTATATTATAGCTAAGTAAGTAGACTTAGTAATAAAGGCTAGGCGGGTTACTATATACCTTATAGAGTAGCCCTTCTTTAAGCGGGTCCTCCGCACTATTAAGGCAGAGGCGGCCTAGGGCCCTTCGGGGAACGTTAGTAAGTATAGCTTATGCTAACTAATATAGAGAGCGTTACTAACGATAGTATAGTAAAGATAGTAATAACTTCTAGCGGACGAAGCGGTAATAAAGGTGGTATTAGCAGCGCGGGTAGTACGCAAGAGGAAAGTTCAATAGTTTTATAGTCTATTAAATAATTAAAAACCACGTTATTATTAATCTAAAGTTAAAGATCGTGAGGCTATAAACGGGCACGTATAAGTGCAGCTATAGTTAGGAAAGGATCACGTAACCGAAGGCTATGTTTTATTAGGAGGCGCGGAGTTAGAAGGTCTATTGCACCTAAGCAAGTAAAATTACTATTCAGTAGCTAGAGGCCTCCTTATTATTATATAATAGCACGACGTTATAACTTATATATCGTTATAAATCTAAATTACTTATTATATTAAGTTATTAAAATAGTAAATCCGCTGGTATATAATTATTTAACGCAATACGCATACCATATAGACTTTAATATATTTCTAAGAAGCCTATAGAATTACCTATAGTTATAATAACTACGCTACTAGATACTAGGGTAATAACGCTTTAAAACGAAGCTATTACTAATCTTTAGTATAAAATCACAGAGCTATAATTAGCTTAATAAAAGAAGTATAAAGAGAATAAGGCTCTTTAGTAGGAGTTATAAGGGGTGCTTAGGATAGACCTAGCGCTACATAAGGTTAATAATAATAATAATGATACTTTATCTCTAATAGTACTATTAGTAATAATGACCCTAGCTAGTCTAGTCTATTCCCGCTCTATGATGTAGGAGGTTAGCTTAGATATTATAATAATAAATGCTATACTACCTAAGGAGCTCGCTACTATATTTAAACTAAGTATAGACTGGTTTAGGTATTTCTAAATAAAGTTCCTAAAAGATTACTACTTAAAGGGATTTATAAATGAGATTATATAGCTCTTAGCGATTACCTAACCCCTATAGAGGATCTTTATATAATAACTGAGATATATAATAATCTTAATTAAAAGACTACTATTACTTATAGTATATATTTAAAATACCTCTAAGATATAGGGGACCTTTTTATAGATATATACTAGCGCTAGTATTATACTATAAGGCTAATTATAGGACTAGATATATTTACTAAAGCTCATGAAGAGCGATCTGAAAGTATAAATATCAAGATTTAGTAAATTATAATATAGATATAATAAGTAAGAAGTACTATCTCTCTTAAAAACGCTATTTGAGTATTTATTCGAGGAGTAGAGAACTAGTACTATAACTAAGCTATATACTAATAATGAAAGTACTACTAAGGTATTATTAGGTTGGTTAAAGCGCTCATAGTATATCTATAAGACGAGGCTTATATAACTAGTAAAAGAAAGGCTAGACTTATAACCTAAGTAGATAAGGTAACTAAGGGAAATAAGAAGATAGAGCCTAAGTAGGACTAGTAAAGCTATAGTTATTTTAGTTATAAGTATACTAATACAATATAGCGTTATTATTCTAATTATAATCCTCAGGATAAGGAATTATTAACTTTATCTAATAATAAAGAGAAGATTGAGTTCGGAATTACGCCGCAGTCCCTTCGGAAAAAGACTATAATAAATTCACCTAGTTCGCAAGCATAATCCGGGAAATACTATATAGGTATTTTAACCTATACCCTCTACCAGTTAAGGAAAATAATATAGGAACCCTATGTATTACTATTACTTATAAGTAAACCCTCTTAATATTACTATATAAAGTTAGATACGCGTTATACTAGGGCTAATTATATTAGAGCTAAATAGGCTTCTAAGGCTCTTATAGCCTAGAAACGCCCTCGCTAAACCTTCTAGCAAGGTACTGCGAAAGCTATTATATAAGATAACTCCTTAACCCAAAAGGTTAACCTTCTAGTAAGGTAAATGCTACTATATAAGATAACTCCTTAACCTAAAAGGTTAACCTTCTAGTAAGGTGCTATAAAGGCTACTATATAAGATAACTCCTTAACGAAAGAGATCTTTCCTAAGAGTTTCTTATAGGTAGAAGTATAAGAAGCTCTAATACTATAAGCAGGGCTTTATATCTCTCCCTCTTCCTTATTTTTATCCCTTAAATATATTAGTACTAAACCTTATATATAAAAACGCTAAGCCTGCGCGAGGTATACCCTTTAATACTAATAACCTGCGAGAGCTCGCTAGAGAGTTTAGTATTAATATAATTAATAAAACCCGCTCCTTCTTTAACTACTCTATTATATATAGAGAGCGCATCGTCGGATAATAAGAAGAAAGATATGCTTAAGAAGGAGTTTATAAAAAATAGCTAGAAGGTAATAAAATAAGGCTATTATATTTTTATAAATTTAAGTAACTTCTAGGTAGCTTAGAAAAACCTTATACAATACCTAGCGTAAGTAGATAACCCTATAGAGACTAGATACGAGGATACTATTCTAAAGATAGTTAAATATAATAATAGTATTTACCTATAGGATATGGGCGCGAATATATATACAATTAATAACCTATTTCAATTTAGTAATAATAAGTATATACCTCTAATAATACGGCGTATAATACGTATAGGAGGAGGGCATGTCTTCCCTAAGTATATAGGAATAATTACCCTAGGCTTTAATAATATAGAATTAATATAGCTAGAAGACGTTTTATATATACTAACCTTAGCCTCTAGCCACTGCATAGTGATTTTACCTGCTTAAGTGTAATAGACCTTCTAACTCCGCGCCTCCTAATAATATATAGACTTCGGTCACGTGATTATAACTTTCCTAACCATAGCCGCATATATATATACGTATTACACTAGATAGCCTCACGATCTTTAACTTTATATTAATAATAACGTAGTTTTTAATTATTTAAACTACGAACTAATTAACTTTTCCTCTCATATACTACCTGCGCTGCTATTAAATACTGCCTCTATTACCGCTTTATCCGCTAGCTATGCTATTATTAGTAACGCTCTCTCTATTTATTATAAGCTATACTTACTAATATTTAAGCCCTAAGGGGCGCCTAGGCTGCCTCTGCCTTAGCAATGCGGAGGACCTGCTTAAAGAAGGGCTACTCCATAGGGTGCGTAACGACCCGCCGAACTTCTACTACTAAGTTTACTTGCTTAGCTCTAATACTATTACGCCTTATAAAGTCCCCTATAGGGGTATTAAGGTAAGCCCTCTTAAGGGCTATACTAATAATACGCTCTCTATATATAATAGAGCCTTAGAGCTTATAGTTATAACGCTATACTTATAGTATTATAGACTAGATATAGTAAGTATATCTATAGATTAGAGAGACTAACTCTCTTGAGGAGAACTACGTAGTATATACTTATACTATTGCTTTTATATAAGACCCCCTCAGAAGTATATTAGAGATATCTCTAAAGCCTTACCTAGACCTAATAACTATTATAGAAGTATAAAATAGACCTATTAACAATTAGAAGTTATAAGTAGAGGTAGCGTTTAATAAGATATACACCTTAGTTAAGAAGGGAGTTTTATAGTTTATTAATAAAGAGGAAGACCTTAAAGGCTGCTACTTATTAGCAAAGTAGGTATGGGAAAATAAAAAAGCTTATAATATACTTATAAAGCGTAAGGTATAAATTATAGCAAGGGGCTTCCTATAAGTCTTAAGGTATAACCTTACCTAGATATATACCTTAATATTATGAATAGCGTTATAGCAGACCCTACTGGTATATATATATATATAAGAAGGGGTATCCTATATAGTGATAGGTCTTTAGAAGTATATACTTAAATAGAGAGCTAGAGGAGGTAGTATATATAATACCTTTCCTATTAGTCAAGGAGTTTTCTATAAACCTATGATATACTAAGCTAGTAGCTTTATATAAGCATAAAGCAGATTTAGAATAAGTTATTAGACTTTATAACGCTCTATATAGGTCATAATAGGGCGGGAGGTAGTAGTATACGAAGCTACGAGAGATCTTCTAATAAGTAGGGTTCGCACTACTATATTTAGATAACGCGACTTACTATAATAAGACTCTTAATATTATAATAGCTATATATATTAATAATATCCTAGTATATAGGCCTCTGGCCACTGCATAGTGATTTTACGTGCTTAAGTGCAACAGACCTTCTAACTCCGCGCCTCCTGACAATACACAGCCTTCGGTCACGTGATCCTCTCCTAACCACAGCCGCACTTATACGTGCCCACAGCCTCATGCTTCTAGCTGTAAGAACCTCTTGGGAAAGACCTCTTTAGTTAAGGAGTCACCTCTCGTATAGTGGCGTTCACCTTGCTAGAAGGTCGACCTTTTGGGTTAAGGAGTTATCTCATATAGTGGGTTTTCTAGGCCACGAGAGCCTTAATAGCCCGTTCGGCTCTGATATAATTAGCCCTAGTATAGCGCGCGTCTAAGTTTATAATATTTAGAGGGTTTGCTTACGAGTAGTAGGAACGTATAGGGTTCCTATATTATTTTCCTTAACTAGTAGAGGGTATAGGTTAAAATACCTATATAGTATTTCCCGAATTATACCTGCGAACTAGGTAAATTTGTTATAGTCTTTTTGCGAAGGGGCTGCGGCGTAATTCCGAGCTCAATATCCTAGTATATAGACTAAAAGTAGCTCTTAGCGCTATTTATAGGTGTATAAGTAATAGGATCGAGGTTAATAACCTCGGGGTATCTAATAGCTTCCTTAGTGTATAACTTACTTTTAATAAGAAATATTAAAAGACTATTATTAGTTAAGAGGTATACTTAATAGACGTAGTAAGGGAGTTGAGAGTAAAGGTTAGGTCTATAAATACGCTTATTAATATAGGGGCGCTTAGCTTTATAATCCCTAGTATAAGTACTATACTAGACCTAGAGCTCTAAGGATAATTCTAGAGAATACTTAGTAAAATTAGCTTTAGAGCGCTTAGAATATGGCGAGATCTCTCTTTTAATATAGGGCTATAAATATACTTCTCCTATTACCTAAACGAATTATATAAAAAGGGTCCAGAGCGCTTAATATGATATATTAGCACAAACCCCTCATTAGCAATAAGTTATAATAATAAGCATAGGAATAGAGACCTCAATAAATAGAGTCTCTATAGCTATATTAATAGCAACTATGCTAGCTATAAGGATATAGCCCGCTTAATAATACGTTAGGCATTCTTTATAGCTAGTAATCTAATCTTATAGAGATCCTAATAATAAGTAATAGTCTCTAAATTATCTATAGAGCCTAAGTATTATATAATATTACTTCTTACTTTAAAAGCGCTTTAGATATATAACTTCCTAAGTAAACTTAGTATAGATCTTAGAGGGCCCCTTTTCATATAGGTAGATAATATAGGAGTAATTATACTTATTAAGGGGAAGTTTATAAATACCTATACGAAGTATATATAAGTTTATAATTACTTCGCGCGAGAGGTTATTAAGTAGGGCGAGGTTAACTTTAAATGTATGTTATTAGTAAATAATATAGCTAACTTACTTATAAAGCTGGTTAAGAGTATAACTTTTACATAGCTCTATAAGAAGAGTAGTATAAAGTTACATAAAACTAGTGCTATTTTAGAGGAGTATACTAAGGCTAGTTAAGCTTTATAAAACTATGCTCTTAGCGAGGAGGAGTATTATAACTATAAGTAGCGCTATATTATAATAGGTAGGCGTATATATAGTATAATATTAGATAGTATATAAGTTAAAGGTATTATTAGTAATATAATAGCCTATTTATATATAAAGGTATATAATAGAAGCGCGAGTCATATTATAATTAGGTATAAGGATAGCTTCGCTCGCATAATTATAAATAACACGCTCGTTTAACCCCGGTTTCTAACCCCTAACTATGCATAGGATCCTTGTTGTTATACCTACTGCGCGCCCGCTCTCTTACGGCGCGCCTACCCTCCTACTATTATAATAGTTTCTTAGAACCATTTTATATTAATATAATATTAAGAATTAGAATTTTTATACGATATATTTAGATTCGATTTTTAAGTAGTGTGGCGGGTATAATTATAATTCACATATATGTTCCGAAATATATAGTTTTCCCTTCAAATGCGATGGGTGGGCTGCCCGAGTCTAATGTATTTACAGGGGTGCGGACTGTACTAGTATTGAAATTGCATAGGTAGCGCTGTAATTCGCGATCCAAATGCTTGCTCGAGAAGTTTCTAGTGAACCTTAACATTCCATGCCGCCTTTCCTTCGCGCTCTATATCCTCTTAAATAGCTAGGGGAAGCATCGTGAGGACAAAATCATAACTTAGTGGGTTCTTTGTTATATAGTTGAAGTTATTCTAGCTACTAAAGGCTAATTTAGGTATCTAGAGAGCTTATCCGAGCTAATAGGGATCCAGGTCGGCTAATAAATGCTATTAATAATAGAGCTACTGCGTATCTTATATAATAACAACGATCCTATACGCAGTCAGGGGTTAGAAACTAGGGTTAAACGAGTATATTATTTATAGTTATAGGAGCGAAGGTATCCTTATATCTAGTTATAATACGACTTATACTCTTATTATATACCTTTATATATAAATAAGCCCTTATATTACTTATAATACCTCTAACTTATATATGGTCTAATATTATATTACGCGCGCCTACTTATTATAATATAGCGCTATTTATAGTTATAATACCCCTCCTTATTAAGAGCTAAGTTTTATAAAGCTTAACTTACCTTAATATACTCCTCTATAGTAGCGCTTACCCTAAATAACTTTGTATTACTCTTCTTATAGAGTGATCTTGAAGATTATCCTCCTAGGTAGTTTGATAAGAAGGTTAGTTCTTATAAGCACGGCGTGATACTTTAAAGGGAGATTTAGATTTGAATAGGTGAATATCTTGAATCGTTATCATTATTCTGAAGCGGAGAAAAGCTAGGAAAAAAGGTAAGTATATATAGTTAATCCTCCAGAAGGTCTCCAAGTGGGAATAAACTTTAGTATAGCTAGTTTAAGCTTCATATAGCTTAGTTTAGCTAGTTTAAACCTTATCTACTATATTAGTATCTTAAATCTTATTTGATTTAGTTGAACCTTGAGGTTCAACCTTATCTTATTACCTTCTCTTAGGAAGGTTAATCTTTACCTTTTAGGAAGCTAGGCATACCTAAGAAAAAAGACTCCCATATATTAAAAGCTTAAATCTAATTAGTCTTTTAAACAATTAAGCTAATTTATCCTAAGTCTAGATAAATATTGGTCTATATAGCGTAGGTTAGTTTATACTACTCTGATTAGCCCTTTCTAGCTCTTATTAGCTCTTTATTAATAGCCCCTATATATATAATAGAGCTCGAGCTAGTAGCTAGTAGGAATAAGTACTTATTAATATCTTTACATGTTTATTAAGGTTAGATAGAGTTACGTATAACTAGACTTAGTAGATAAAACTTTAAAATATAGTATAAAGTAGTTATTGAGGACTACTTTTAATCTTTAGAAGGTCTCCTTACTTCCTTTCTTTATAAAATACTCATAGATTTTAAGTAGTATATAAGCTATAAAAGTAAATAGCTACTAGGATAGGCTAGAACCGATAGGAACCAGAAAGACAACAAATAACATAGCTCTACCTATAAACGGGTAAGAATATTAAGAGTAGGCTTAAAAGATATATAGAATAATTCGCAGATCTAATTAAAAGAGATTATCCCCTTTAGGCGCTAATTTGCTAAGAAATTACTAAAAAACGAGGTATAGGGTTATTAA
>JAVHLU010001811.1:0-25012 GCA_036785755.1 Colletotrichum ledebouriae
GGGAAATACTATATAGGTATTTTAACCTATACCCTCTACTAGTTAAGGAAAATAATATAAGAACCCTATATATTCCTACTACTTATAAGCAAACCCTCTAAATATTACTATATAAAGTCGGACGCGCCCTATACTAGGGCTAAGTATATTGGAGCTAAATAGGCTACTAAGGCTCTCGTGGCCTAGAAAAGCCACTATATGAGATAACTCCTTAACCTAAAAGGTTAACCTTCTAGCAAGGTGCTATAAACGCTACTATATAAGAAGTAACTCCTTAACTAAAGAGGTCTTTCTAAAGAGGTTCTTATAGCTAGAAGTATAAGAAGCTTTATTATAAGCAGGGCCTTATACCTCTCCCTCTTCCTTATCTTTATCCCTTAATTATATTAGTACTAAACCCTATATATAAATATACTAAGCTTGAGCGAGGTATACTTTTTAATATAAATAATATAGAGGGGGTTACTAGAGAGTTTAGCCTTAATATAATTAATAGAACCCGCTCCTTTATTAACTACTCTGCTATATATAGAGAGCGTATTATTAGTATAGCCCTTAAGAGGGCTTATTTTAATACCCCTATAGGGGACTCTATTGAGCTCGGAATTACGCCGCAGCCCCTTCGCAAAAAGACTATAACAAATTCACCTAGTTCGCAGGCATAATTCGGGAAATACTATATAGGTATTTTAACCTATACCCTCTACTAGTTAAGGAAAATAATATAGGAACCCTATACGTTCCTACTACTCGCAAGCAAACCCTCTGAATATCACAAAGTCGGACGCGCGCCGCACCGGGGCCAATTACATCGGAGCCGAACGGGCCACTGAGGCTCTCTTAATAGGTCGTTATATACCCTATAGAGTAGCCCTTCTTTAAGTAGGTCCTCTATATTACTAAGGTAGAGGTAGCCTAGGTAGCCCAGGCCTATTAGGGGAACGTTAGTAAGTATAGCTTATACTAACTACTTTAATATAGAGAGAGCGTTACTAATAATAGCATAGCTATAAAGGCATTAGCTAACCCGATTAAATAAGAGGACTAGTAGATAAAGTAGTAATAGAGGCGGTATTTAATAGCAGCGCGGGTAGTATATAAGAGGAAAAGTTAATAGTTTTATAGTTTAAATAATTAAATACTACGTTGTTATTAATATAAAGTTAAAGATCGTGAGGCTATTAATAGGTATATATAAGTGCGGCTATAGTTAGGAAAGTTACGATTACGTGACTAAAGGCGATATATTATTAGGAGGCGCGGAGTTAGAAGGTTTATTATACTTAAGCAGGTAAAATCACTATATAGTAGCTAGAGGCCTATTTTACTAAGAATAATATCTTATTCACTTTTATAAATAACTATAAATATATAACAATCTTTTCTTAGCATGTTTAGTATTTATAGTTATAGTTTAGCTTACTAATTAGCTTAATAAAATAGAGAAAAGGTAAACACTTAAAATGTATTTAAGAAGTTAGAATTCCCCTTCTCTTTTTCCTATAATTTAATACTTTTAACTCTTTAAAAATTCACCTCTTAAAACGCTATTTATTTAATATACTAGCCTACTATCCTTTTTTAAAGTTTAGCTAAATTTAGCTAATTAGTTAGCTATATCTACTATATTATATATATAAAAGATTTATTCTATATATTACCTATTATTATAGAGGCTAATTCTTTATAGAAATAAATAACCTTTATTACTAAAATATTATTTATAATAGCTCTTAAGTATAAGAAGATTATTATTATTAAAGCTAACTACTTAGTAAAAGTAATTACTACTAAGGCTCTCTTAAGCGCTTTATTAAGTTAAAGGCCTATAGTTAATATATTAATAGTACTATTAAATAAATTAAGTAGTTATTTTAGCTAATATAGAGGGGTCTTATTTCGACTATTATAAGCTCCCTTTTATCTTAGGCGCTTAAATAGCTAGTTCTTAAGCATTTAGAATAGTTAATTATAGATCTATATTAATAATAATAGTATTATATTATTTAGAGTGAGTTTCTATAGCTACTATAGGTCCTAAGATTAATTTAAGTATACTATTTAGATTAGAAGTCTATTTAGAAGTTAATAATTCTCTTTATATATTAGCTAGTATGCTCTCTAGCTATTTATTAGCAGTAGCATAAGGTATATAGAAAGCAGCTAATATAAAGGATTTAAGCTTACTAGGGGTTTATTTATTTATTATTAAGTTACTATTTACTTTATTAAGTACTCCTAATATTTCTAAGGCTATATTTAAGGTTTTAATTAATATTTTAATCTTAGTAATAATTATCTTAGTAGTCTTAGTATATAAGACGTTTGCTTTATTATTTAGAGTATAGTATATTAATTTAATAAAGCGCATATCGGCCTCTAGCTATTATATAGTGATTTTACCTACTTAAGTGCAATAGACCTTCTAACTCCGCGCCTCCTAATAATATATAGCTTTTAGTTACATAACCCTTTCCTAACTATAGCTATACTTATATATACCCTACTAGATAGCCTCACGATCTTTAACTTTATATTAATAATAACGTAGTTTTTAATTATTTAATAGACTATAAAACTATTAACTTTTCTTCTTATATACTACCTACGCTACTAATACCGCCTCTATTACCGCTTCGTCCGCTTGCTATACCGTCGTTAGTAACGCTCTCTCTATTAGTTAGCATAAGCTATACTTACTAACGTTCCCCGAATAGGCCTAGGCTACCTAGGCTACCTCTACCTTAGTAATACGGAGGACCTACTTAAAGAAGGGCTACTCTATAGGGTATGTAATAACATATTAAACTTCTATTACTAAGTTTACTTACTTAGCTCTAATATTATTACGCCTTATAGAGTCCCCTATAGGGGTATTAAGATAAGCCCTCTTAAGGGCTATACTAATAATATACTCTCTATATATAGTAGAGTAATTAATAAAGGAGCGGGTTTTATTAATTATATTAAGGCTAAACTCTCTAGTAACCCCCTCTATATTATTTATATTAAAGGGCGTGCCTTACTTAGGCTTAGCGTATTTATATATAAGGTTAGGTATTAATATAGTTAAGGGATAAGGATAAGGAAGAGGGAGAGGTATAAAGCCCTGCTTAAAGTAGTAGAGCTTCTTATACTTCTAGCTATAAGAACCTCTTAGGAAAGACCTCTTTAGTTAAGGAGTTACTTCTTATATAGTAGCGTTTACCTTACTAGAAGGTCGACCTTTTAGGTTAAGGAGGTATCTTATATAGTAGCTTTTATAGCACCTTACTAGAAGGTTTAGCAAGGGCGTTACTACGAGAGCCTTAGTAGCCCGTTTAGCTCTAATATAATTAGCCCCAGTGTAGCGCGCGTCTAACTTTATAATATTTAGATGCGAACTAGGTGAATTTATTATAGTCTTTTTGCGAAGGGGCTGTAGCGTAATTCCGAACTTAATAAAGCGTATATTATATATAATAATAACCTAGTTAAGTATAGAAACCTAGATCCTATAGAGATTATATATCTCTAGTATATGTTTTATAAGGTATCTAAGATAAGCTTTAGAGTTAACCTTATAGTAATAATTTTTTCTCTTTAATTTATAGTCCCCTTTAAGTAGGTATATCTAGCAGCTATAATATAAGTATTTTGTTCGGAATTACGCCGCAGCCCCTTTATAAAAAGACTATAACAAATTTACCTAGTTTATAGGCATAATTCGGGAAATATTATATAGGTATTTTAACTTATACTCTCTACTAGTTAAGGAAAATAATATAAGAACCCTATCTATTCCTACTACTTATAAGTAAACCCTCGTATAAAGTTAGATATGCGCTATACTAGGGCTAATTATATCAGAGCTAAACGGGCTACTAGGGCTCTCGTGGCCTAGAAACGCCCTCGCTAAACCTTCTAGCAAGGTGCTACGAAAGCTACTATATAAGATAACTCCTTAACCTAAAAGGTCGACCTTCTAGCAAGGTGCTATAAAAGCTACTATATAAGATAACTCCTTAACTAAAGAGATCTTTCCTCAGGGCCTTATGCCTCTCCCTCTTCCTTATCCTTATCTACGAAGTCCTGGGCATACCTATAACCCACGACAAATCCTCAACTCTGTCGGCACTAGTAGTATAAGTAGAGGTCTTAGTGAATTAAGATTATAAAGTTTAGCTGCTATTAACAAAAGTAGTATTAGAACTAGTTAAGTTCAATTTAAATAGGGCTTTATTAGTTATTTATAGTGTGCAGGCTAGTATTAAAATAAATACTATACCTATTTATACTTCTATAATTAGAAAGTATAGGAGTTAGGTAGCTATTAATATTATAAAAGCTCTAAAGATAATTTCTTTATTTATATGCTCTTTGCCTTCTATTAGTTCCTTTATATTTATTAGTGGGAGCTTAATATTAATTCTAAGCTCCCTTATTTATTATTAGTATTAAGTAAAGGAGGATTATATTAACAATATAGCATAAGATATTAAAAAGAAGCTATTTCTATTTATTACCCTTATTATTATTACTGCTATACCTATAATAGCCTCTATAATTACACTAGGAGAATAAATTATTCTTTTAAGACTCCTTAGTAAGAAATTATTCAGTATATACAAAGTTATTCTAAATATATTCCCACTATAATCATATTATTATCTTATAGATATATTATACCTTATTCTCAGATATCTTATAGTCTTTTAATAAGTTTTATAATAAACCTATAAAGGCCTATTAAATATAGCTATAGTTCTATAGAGCTTATTTATAGTAGTAACCAAGGGGTAACTTAGAATCTTTTTAGGAGTTACTATAAGAAATAAGGTACTAGAGGTAATCTAAGAGACTTATAATAGGTCTTTTATATTAGAGCGCCCTATTAATATCATATATATACCGAAAGCTTTATTAAAAACCCTACTAAAAGAGGGTTTATCTATAGATCTTAGTAGGTAGAATTATTCTAAGCTTATTAAGTAAAAGAGAGAAAGTACTAATTTCTTCTGCTTATATAATATAATTTAACTAATATCAGGCCTATAATAAAGTAATCTTATAGTATATAGCCTCTAGAAATATCTATTCGCTTTAATTGCTCTTTACTTTTGTAATATTCTTACTTATTATTAGTTTATAGAGATAATACTATTTTTATACTATCTAGTAGGTCTTATAATATATTTAGCTTACTTTAGAACCTCTTTATAATCTTAGTGAGCTTACTTCCTTATGCTCTTATTAAAGTAGGCTAGCTACTTCTTAAGGAGATAAAAGAGGTTCTAAAAGTTAACTTAAGACTTATCTTTAGTATTATAAAGTCTTATTCTTATGATTTTAAAGTAAATAGAGTTAACTGTTTGAAATATAAGCACTTAGTGGTTTTAATATAAAGCAATTTATAAAATAAGGGTAATACTATTAATAGAGAGGTACTTAAATATATTACTTTATTTATCTTAAATATTATTATATATACAATAGGGGGTAAAGGAATCAGCTTTATTAATTTAGAGGCAGTCTATTTTAAGTTTAAGCTTTCTTTGAGAGGCTAAAAAGGGAAAGCATCTCTAGTGCTCTTAATAATATTAATAAAATGATTATACTTAATAGACTTAAAGGTTACTTTAGTGAGCTTTATAGTTAATATATCTACCTTATACTTAGCTCGTATATTATTAGATTAGTCTATTAGGTAGGTATTATATTAGTTTAGGAACTTCTATATAATTAGAATGCTCTTAAGTATATTAAAAGGTTTTTTAGTATTAGGGCTATTAGAATTAAGATACTTCTGGATACCTTTAAACCATAAAAATAAATATAAGTTTAGAAACTAACATAGCTAGTCTGCTGGACTTTAGAGCTTTGCTCCTGAAGTAAAAAGGTTATTAAGTGTGTAGCTATTGCTAAGGTAATATAATAAGTATTATAATTATTTTGAAAAGAATAAAAAGATAGAAAAAGAGCTGCTTTATCTTTCCTAAACTTAGAGAGGTTAGAGGGGTATTTATAAGCTTATCAAGCTAGGCTTATAACTATTATAAGCTATAAGTAGGAGTTAGGGTAAAAGGTAGTGGGAGAGCTTATATAAGCGTACGCTATACTACTTAGCTACTACAGCCTTATAAGGTTATATATATTATATATTATATTATGATAAGCTATATTTTAAGTTCTATAGTATTTTATAATTTACTCTAATAATGAAAAAAGCCTTATAAATATTGAAATAAAGCTTTAGTTAAGTATTCTTATTCGAGTAATTATTCTTATAGCTTAAGAGGAACTTATACTAAAAAGAGCTCTTTATTTATAAAGATTTAGTTTATTACTTAAGTAAGAAGCTATTGCACCTTATTATTCTACTATATTATTATTTTCCATTAATTCTTTTCTCTATTATTATTATTATTCTCTTTAAAGCTCTCTCTACCTTTTAATATAACTTTAATTACTGTTACTCCCTTTTATAAGGATATATCTAGCTAGATTAAATAGTCAGTGGCATAATATACTATAGAGAGCCTTATTTAGGTTATAGGTAGAAAGGTAATATTAGTAATATAGTGTATTATTGATATAAGAACTAAACTATTGAGTTTAGAATTACGCCGCAGCCCCTTCGCAAAAAGACTATAACAAATTCACCTAGTTCGCAGGCATAATTCGGGAAATACTATATAGGTATTTCAACCTATACCCTCTACTAGTTAAGGAAAATAATATAGAAACCCTATATATTCCTACTACTTATAAGCAAACCCTCTAAATATTATAAAGTTAGATACGCGCTATACCGGGGCTAATTATATTAGAGCTAAATAGGCTACTAAGGCTCTCGTAGTAACGCCCTCGCTAAACCTTCTAGTAAGGTAAAAGCTACTATATAAGATAACTCCTTAACCTAAAAGGTCGACCTTCTAGTAAGATATTAAAGGTAAAAGCTACTATATAAGATAACTCCTTAACCTAAAGGGTTAACCTTCTAGTAAGGTATTAAAAGTATTATAAACGCTACTATATAAGAGGTAACTCCTTAACTAAAGAGGTCTTTCCTAAGAGGTTCTTATAGCTAGAAGTATAAGAAGCTCTGCTACGAGTAGGGCCTTATACCTCTCCCTCTTCCTTATCCTTATCCCTATAACCCACGATAAATCCTTAACTATATTAGTACTAGACCCTATATATAAAAACGCTAAGCCTGCGCGAGGTACGCCCTTTAATACTAATAACGTGCGAGAGCTTACTAGAGAGTTTAATATTAATATAATTAATAAAACCCGCTCCTTCTTTAACTACTCTATTATATATAGAGAGTATATTATTAATATAGCCCTTAAGAGGGCTCTTATTAATACCCCTAGAGGGGATACTCGCTATTATATTATTACTAAATAAGTAGACTTAGTAGTAGAAGCTAGGTAGGTCGTTATATACCCTATAGAGTAGCCCTTCTTCGAGCAGGTCCTCTATACTATTGAGGCAGAGGTAGCCTAGGCCCCTTAGGGCTTAAATATTAGTAAGTATAGCTTGCGCTAACTGCTTTAATATAGAGAGAGCGTTGCTAGCGGACGAAGCGGTAATAGAGGGGGTATTAGCAGCGCGGGTAGTGCGCGAGAGGAAAAGTTAATAGTTTCGTAGTTTAAATAATTAAAAGCCACGTTATTATCGATATAAAGTTAAAGATCGTGAGACTATAGGCATATATAAGTGTAGCTATAGTTAGGAAAGGTGGTTAGTAAGATCACGTGACCGAAGGCTATGTATTGTCAGGAGCGCGGAGTTAGAAGGTCTATTGCACTTGAGCAGGTAAAATCACTATGTAGTGGCTAGAGGCTATAAGAACTAAACTATATTAGTTAACATATTTATAGTTCTAGCAGAAATAAAGGAGCTTATTAGGAGCAAACTACGGTTTTTTCTACCTAGCTTATAGCGCTTTAAAGTAGTATAAGTATAAATTCCTTATATTAAACTTATTTTTAAAGCTATGCTTTTATATATTACTTTATAGCTATTTATTTACTACTAGTATATTACTTAATTAACTCTATTATTATAGACCTCTTTTAGCTTTATAAGTTTATAAAGAGGTAATTTAAATTATTAAAGATACTATTCTATTAGGAGTATTATTTTGCCTTACTCCTATTATAGCTCTAGTGTCTATTAATATTAAACTTATCTTAATATTCAGTAATAAACTTATCTTACTAAAGATTAAGTTAATATATTAATATACTTACTCTAATATAGTTAATAAGCGAGCTGCCTAGATAGGCGAGCTGCTTACCCGATCGCAACTATACTATCTTCTACCTTATAACCCACGCGACGCTATAATAAAATAATAATATTATAGACTTAAAGAAGCATAATTAAATCTAGCTATCTAGGCTATTAATTAAACTCTAAATCCTAGTATTCGAGTAATACCTAGAATCTACTAAGTCCCTCCTAGGACCTTGAGTACCTAATTAAAAGGTATACATATATAGTCAGATATTATATTAAACTTATAAAAGCTTATATTATTAAAAGAAGAGAAGCTAGTTAACTATATTATTAACCTAGATTCCTAGTTATTTCCTCCTTATATTAGTAGTATATAGGATATAGCTGATTAACTACTTACTAACTATAACGCGCCCCTAGTTAGGAAGCGCTAAGATTTAAACTTTATTAAGCGATAATTATAGCTATAAATACGCTTTTTTTATAAGTATTAAGCTCGGAATTACGCCGCAGCCCCTGCGCAAAAAGACTATAACAAATTCACCTAGTTCGTAAGTATAATTTAGGAAATACTATGCGGGTATTTTAACCTATACCCTCTATTAGTTAAGGAAAATAATATAGGAACCCTATATATTCCTACTACTTATAAGCAAACCCTCGTATAAAGTCGGACGCGCGCTATACTAGGGCTAATTATATCGGAGCTAAACGGGCTATTAAGGCTCTCGTGGCCTAGAAAAGCTACTATATGAGATAACTCCTTAACTTAAAAGGTTAACCTTCTAGTAAGGTGCTGCGAATACTACTATATAAGAGGTAACTCCTTAACTAAAGAGGTCTTTCCTAAGAGGTTCTTATAGCTAGAAGTATAAGAAGCTTTGCTATAAGTAGGGCCTTATACCTCTCCCTCTTCCTTATTTTTATCCCTTAACTATTTAATACTAGACCCTATATATAAATATACTAAGCCTAAGCGAGGTATACCCTTTAGTATAAATAACGTAGAGGGGATTACTAGAGAGTTTAGCCTTAATATAATTAATAAAACCCGCTCTTTTATTAACTACTCTATTATATATAGAGAGCGTATTATTAGTATAGCCCTTAAGAGAGCTTACCTTAATACCCCTATAAGGGACTATATAAGGTATAATAATATTAGAGCTAAGTAAATAAACTTAGTAATAGAAGTTTAGTAGGTTATTATATACCCTATAGAGTAGCCCTTCTTTAAGTAGGTCCTCTATATTACTAAGGTAGAGGTAGCCTAGGCAGCCTAGGCCTATTAGGGGAACGTTAGTAAGTACGGCTTACGCTGAATAGAGAGAGCGTTACTAATAATAATATAGCTACGAAGGCATTAGCTAACCCGATCGAATAAGAGGACTGCTAGCGGACGAAGCGGTGATAGAGGCGATATTAGTAGCGCGGGTAGTGCGCGAGAGGAAAAGTTAATAGTTTTATAGTCTATTGAATAATTAAAAACCACGTTATTATCGATATAAAGTTAAAGATCGTGAGGCTATAGGTATACATAAGTATAGCTATAGTTAAGAGAGGATCACGTGATAGAAGGCTGTGTATTGTCAGGAGGCGCGGAGTTAGAAGGTCTGTTGCACTTAAGTAAGTAAAATCACTATGCAGTAGCCAGAGGCCTTTTTTATAAGTATAACTATAAGATAGCTTAATATAAAGATCTAGATATAATAAATATATAGTTTAGCCTTATAGTAAATATAGTTATAAAATATAATATTATAGACTTAGATATTTATGACTTTAACGAGACTAGGTTTATAATACGCTAGGTAATATCTAGAATAACTATAATAAGCGCTAAAAGGTATTTAAATATAAAAATAATATAGCCTAGTAATTATAAATAGGTTATAGTTATTTAGGCTATTAGTTCGTTAGGCTATAGTATTCCGCTATATATTTTTATTATAAGCTAATATTACCTCTCTACTTAATATACTAAAACTCATCTCCTATATAACTAGGTAATTATAATCTTTAAAAATAGATAGATAATAGATAAGAGAGACCTAGATTAGCTATAAACTTTTAACTAGTATATAAAACTATATATAAGTAGTAGTTATCCCCTCCTTATTATTAATAGGTATAAAAGTTATTATACTACTAACTTTAAGATATATTATAAGGAAAATAATATTATTATACTCTATATACTAGCCTATTTATCTTATTTACTTAAGCCCTTAGATATTAGGTATTTTAAGCTACTAAAGAAGGCTTACAGCTAAGAAATTAAGGAAAAGATATAATAGGGTAATACCTATATTATAAAGGAGGACTTCTTCCCTATATTTTATAGAGTATTTATATAAGTAATTATAGAAAAAGAAATCTAGGGTGGATTTAGAGGGGCTAGGCTCATTAAACCTTTAAGTATAGAGAATATACTATCTAAGCTTAGTATAAAGTTATATACTCTAATACCTAATCCCTACTAGTAATACTCCTAGCCTAGACTTCCTAGATATTAAATAACCTAACTAAGGCGTCTTCTTAATCTAGATTTATTAAAAAGAAGATCTCTTATAATTAAATAGCCCTCTAATTTTAATTATTAAAGCTTTAGAATATTATTAAAGAGAGCATAGGGACTTATATATTAGATTACCTTACTAAGGTTTGAAATAAAATCCTTTAAGAGGAATATAACCTACTTAGCTAATACTAGAGGGCTAAAAAAACCTAGCTTAGATAAAGAGGGAGTCTTATTATAACTAAGGTAGAGGATATTTAGTTATAGAGAGAGGTAATAACTTAGATTAAGGAGGAAATATATTAGAATAATAATTACTAACTAAGAACTAAGATAGGCTAATAGTAATATAATATCTATAGGAATACTAGTTATAATATATAAATATATTAATTTATTAAAGAAATATCTAATAAAGATGTTTCGAAGTAGTTTAAATTTAATTAATTTCCTAGGTATTATATATTAGTTAGAAAGACCTCTGGCCACTGCATAGTGATTTTACCTGCTCAAGTGCAATAGACCTTCTAACTCTGCGCCTCCTGATAATACACAGCCTTCGGTTATGTGATTATAACTCTCCTAACTATAGCCGCACTTATACGTGCCTATTATACTAGATAGCCTTACGATCTTTAACTTTATATTAATAATAACGTGGTTTTTAATTATTTAAATTATAAAACTATTAACTTTTCCTCTCGCATACTACCCGCGCCGCTAATACCACCTCTATTACCGCTTTATCCGCTAGTCGTTACTATCTTTATCCTCTTATTCGATCAGGTTAGCTAACGCCTTCGTAGCTATACTATCGTTAGTAACGCTCTCTCTATATTATAGTCAGCGCAAGCCGTACTTATCAACGTTCCCCTAATAGGCTTAGGCTACCTAGGCCGCCTCTACCTTAGTAATATAGAAGACCTACTTAAAGAAGGGCTACTCTATAGGGTATATAATAACCTACTAAACTTCCGCTACTAAGTTTACTTACTTAGCTCTAATATTATTATACCTTATAGAGTCCCCTATAGGGGTATTAAGGTAAGCCCTCTTAAGGGCTATACTAATAATAAACTCTCTATATATAGTAGAGTAGTTAATAAAGGAGCAGGTTTTATTAATTATATTAAAGCTAAACTCTCTAGTAATCCCCTCTATATTATTTATACTAAAGGGTATACCTCGCTTAGGCTTAGTATATTTATATATAAGGTCTAGTACTAAATAGTTAAGGGATAAAAATAAGGAAGAGGGAGAGGTATAAGGCCCTGCTTATAGCAAAGCTTCTTATACTTCTAGCTATAAGAACCTCTTAGGAAAGACCTCTTTAGTTAAGGAGTTACCTCTTATATAGTAGTATTCGCAGCACCTTTAGTACCTTACTAGAAGGTCGACCTTTTAGGTTAAGGAGTTATCTTATATAGTAGCTTTCACCTTACTAGAAGGTTTAGCGAGGGTATTACTATAAGAGCCTTAGTAGCCCGTTTAGCTCTAATATAATTAGCCCTAGTATAGCACGTATCTAACTTTATAATATTTAGAGGGTTTGCTTGCGAGTAGTAGGAATATATAGGGTTCTTATATTATTTTCCTTAACTAGTAGAGGGTATAGGTTAAAATACCGATATAGTATTTCCCGAATTATACTTACGAACTAGGTGAATTTATTATAGTCTTTTTGCGAAGGGGCTGCGGCGTAATTCCGAACTCAATGCTAGTAATAGTAAGTACCTATTCCTACTAGCTACTAGCTAGAGCCTTACTATATATATAGGGGCTATTAAAAGAGCTAATAAGAGCTAATAAGAGCTAATAAGAGCTAATAAGAGCTAATAAGAGCTAATAAGAGCTAATAAGAGCTAATAAGAGCTAATAAGAGCTAATAAGAGCTAATAAGAGCTAATAAGGGCTAATAAGAGTAATATAGACTAAACTAAGCTATATAGACCTATATTTATCTAGACTTAGGATAAATTAGCTTAATTCTTTAAAAGACTAATTAGATTTAAGCTTTTAATATATAGGGGTTTAATAATAATAAGAGAAGTCTTTTTCCTAAGTAGGCCTAGCTTCCTAGAATATAAAGATTAACCTTTCTAATAGAAGGCATAGAAATATTTAAGGCTAGATAGTTTTTAAATAGAGTTAAAAAGATTAGTAATTCATATTATTAATAAAAGTAGAGCTTATATCTATATATATATCTACTTACTTACGAAACATATATCTTAAAACTCATATAGTTTATATGAGGGATACTAAAGTAGCTATTACCTTTAGAGTAAAGACCTTTTTATTATCTTCTCATAAATAAAACTTTGCTCTTAAAACAATATACTCTTATATATCTTCTCTTTTAATATTAAGGGCAGAGATTAATAGCTTTAGACTTTATACTTAAATCCTCTTTTTACTTTATTTTTTGTTAGCTTTATAATGAACCCTAATATAAATTAGAGTAGGCCTAACTTTAAGGTCCATTAACTAAATATCAAGCTAAGCCTACCTTCTTAGTGGGCTATACTACTTACTATAATTGCTGTTAATAGGGTTATAAATATAAAGTCTCTTAATTGAGAGAATTAGGTCTTTAAGTTTTAGAACTATATTAAATAGATCTATATTCTTATTTAAATACTAAAACACCTAACTAAAGCCTTCTTTAGCCGACTTCTCTTGCTTTTATATTAGGGCTTTAGTTATAAATAAATAAGTGAATTAATAGTTCCAAATTAATTATAACTCTTACTTTAGCTATATGCTTTATAGCGTATTAAGTAATAGTATTAACTATAAGTATATAGCTTAAATTAATAATGATAGCCTAATACTATAGGTTTCTTTAACATTTATATCTTTAAATTATAGCTAATACTTATCCCTAGTGTTACTAAGCGCTTTTCTGCTAACTTTTATATTAAATTTCCTATATTTTTGCCTTTTATTATACTTAATAGCTTTATTAATATCTAGAAGTTCCCTCTTATTAATATCCCTTTATTATCTTAATAATCTTCTTAATCTCTCTAAAGCCTAGGTACTCTAATCTTTAATACTAGAGCTTAGACTTAGTCCTCTACTACGTAGTATATATAACCCGCGCGTTTAAATCTTACTTATAGGTAATATTAAGGTTAAAACCTCGCTATTAAATATTGAGTATTATAAACACCTACTTATTAATACCTACTAGTTAGTTCCTGTTAAAGTAACCTCTACTAAGGTATAGTTATTTACTACTAAATATACCAACTAGAAAGGTTAGTATATATAAAACGTCTTATAGCTATATTAATTCCCTATTATTAAAGCATAGGGTACCTATACTTATATACTTAGAGTAGATATTACTTCCACCTATATAGATTATACGTAGAGTTATTAATAGCGTATACTCGTTATTATTAAACTACGATAAGTTATTAATTATATATATATTTATACCTATATGTTATAGCTAAATACTATTAATATATTTAACTATCCTTAGAATAATATCCTCTTATCTAGTCTCTATAGGATTATTTACCTACGCTAGGTATCCTATAAAGTTATTCTAAGCTACTTAAAAGTTATTTAAATTTATAAAAGTATAATAGACTTATTCTCTTACTTTCTAGCTCTCTTTTATAAACTCCTTCTCAAGTATATCTATTTTCTTGTTATTATTTTATAAACTTAATAATTCCTTATCCTTAGGATTATAGTTAGAATAATAACGCTATATAATATTAGCACGCTTATAACTAAAATAACTATAGCTTTATTAGTCTTTTTTAAGCTCTATCTTCTTATTCCCCTTGGTTATCTTATCTACTTAGGTTATAAGTATAGCGTTCGTCTTATTAGTTATATAAGCCTTATCCTATAGATCTATTATAAGCGCTTTAACTAACTTAATAATACCTTTATAATACTTTAATTATTAGTATATAGCCTAGCTGTTAAGTTCGGAATTACGCTACAGCCCCTTCGCAAAAAGACTATAACAAATTCACCTAGTTTATAAGCATAATTAAGGAAATACTACATAGGTATTTTAACCTATACCCTCTACTAGTTAAGAAAAATAATATAGGAACCCTATACGTTCCTACTACTTATAAGTAAACCCTTATATATAGTTAGATACGCGCCGCACTAGGGCTAATTATAATAGAGCTAAATAGGCTACTAAGGCTCTCGTGGTAACGCCCTTGCTAAACCTTCCAATAAGGAGCTACGAAAGCTACTATATAAGATAACTCCTTAACGTAAAAGGTCGACCTTCTAGTAAGGTATTAAAAGTAAAAGCTACTATATAAAATAACTCCTTAACCTAAAAGGTTAACCTTCTAGTAAAGTATTAAAAATAAATGCTACTATATAGGAGGTAACTCTTTAACTAAAGAGGTCTTTCCTAAGAGGTTCTTATAGCTAGAAGCATAAGAAGCTCTGCTGCTACGAGCAGGGCCTTATGCCTCTCCCTCTTCCTTCTCCTTATCTAATATCTAACTTATAATAAATCCTTAATTATATTAGTACTAGACCCTATATATAAATATACTAAGCCTGAGCAAGGCACGCCCTTTAGCGCAAATAACGCGGAGGGGATCGTTAGAGAGTTTAGCCTCGATGCGATCGATAGCCTAGTTATAGTACTAGTTCTTTACTCCTTAAATAAATACTTAAATAGTATTTTTAGTAGAGATAGTACTACCCGCTCACTAGTATCTATATTATAATTTATTAAACTTTAATATATATACTATTAGATCGCTTTTTATAAGCTTTAGTATATATATCTAATCCTATAATTAGCTATATAATATTTTACTAATACTAGTATATATTTATAAAAGAGTCTCTTATATCTTAGAGGTACTCTAAATATATATTATAAGTAATAGTAATCCTTCTATAAGATTATTATATATCTTAGCTACTACGCGGAGATCCTCTATTAGAGTTAAGTAATCTCTAAGAGTGACCCTATATATTATAAGTATTATTTATACTTATATTAACTATATGATCTAATTTATAGATCCCTTTAAGTAAAAATCCTTAAAGCGGTTTATACCTAGTTTAATTATAGTAATAAGCTCCCTAAGTAATAAGGTAATTATTATTATAATATCTAAGCTAACCTCCCGCGTTCTAAAGTATAAATAGGCTAGGCTTACTAAGGTTATTATTAATAATAATACTATTAGAGATAAAATATATCTATTACTATTATTAACCTTAAGTAGCGCTAGGTTTATCCTAAGCGCCTCTTATAATTATTACTAAAGAGCCTCGTTCTCCTTATATTTCTTTTACTACGCTAATTATAGCTTTATAATCTTATATTAAAAATCTATAATAGCTTTATCTTAGAGCCTTATTACTCTAATATCTTATAGCATAGTTATTGTAATTATAAGTAACTCTATAAGCTTCTTAGAAATATATTAAAGTCTATTTAGCACGTATATTATATTAGATAATTATATACTAGTAGATTTACTATTCTAATAACTATTGAGCTCGGAATTACGCCGCAGCCCCTTCGCAAAAAGACTACAACAAATTCACCCAGTTCGCAGGCATAATTCGGGAAATACTATATAGGCATTTTGACCTATACCCTCTACTAGTTAAGGAAAACAATATAGGAACCCTATATATTCCTACTACTTATAAGCAAAACCCTCTAAATATTACTATATAAAGTCGGACGCGCGCCGTACTAGGGCTATTTATATTAGAGCTTAACAGGCTACTAAGGCTCTCGTGGTAACGCCCTCGCTAAACCTTCTAGTAAGGTGCTGCGAAAGCTATTATATAAGATAACTTAACCTAAAAGGTCGACCTTCTAGTAAGGTACTAAAGGTAAATATTACTATATAAGAGGTAACTCCTTAACTAAAGAGGTCTTTCCTAAGAGGTTCTTATAGCTAGAAGTATAAGAAGCTCTGCGAGCAGGGCCTTATACCTCTCCCTCTTCTTTATCCTTATCTAACTTATAATAAATCCTAAACTATATTAGTACTAGACCCTATATATAAATACGCTAAGCCTAAGTAAGGCATACCCTTTAGTATAAATAATATAGAGGGGGTTACTAGAGAGTTTAGCCTTAATATAATAAATAAAACCCGCTCCTTTATCAACTACTCCGCTATATATAGAGAGTATATTATTAATATAGCCCTTAAGAGGGCTTATCTTAATACCCCTATAGGGGACTCTATAAGGTGCGATAGTATTAGAGCTAAGTAAGTAAACTTAGTAGTAGAAGTTTAGTAAGTTATTATATACCCTATAGAGTAGCCCTTCTTTAAGCAGGTCCTCTTTATTACTAAGGTAGAGGCAGCCTAGGCAGCCTAGGCCTATTAGGGGTCGGTGAGTATAGCTTATACTAACTATAATATAGAGAGAGCGTTACTAACGATAGCATAGCTAGCGGACGAAGCAGTAATAGAGGCGGTATTAGCAGCGCGGGTAGTGCGCGAGAGGATAAGTCAATAGTTTCGTAGTTTGAATAATTAAAAACCACGTTATTATTAATATAAAGTTAAAGATCGTGAGGCTATAGGTATATATAAGTGCAGCTATAGTTAGGAAAGGTAGTTAGTAATTATGATCACGTGACCGAAGGCTATGTATTATTAGGAGGCGCGGAGTTAGAAGGTCTATTGCACTTAAGCAGGTAAAATCACTATGTAGTGGCCAGAGGCCAACTAGAGACTAATAAACCCCTTATTATTATAGCCCTAAGTACTAAGAGTAATATACTAACTTTTAAGAGATACTAATATAATAAAGCTATAAATTCTTCTAAAATAAGAGCGTTATTAAGCTCGGAATTACGCCGCAGCCCCTTCGCAAAAAGACTACAACAAATTCACCTAGTTCGCAGGCATAATTCGGGAAATACTATATAGGTATTTTAACCTATACCCTCTACTAGTTAAGGAAAACAATATAGGAACCCTATACGTTCCTACTACTCGCAAGCAAACCCTCTAAATATCATAAAGTCGGACGCGCGCCGCACCGGGGCCGATTACATCGGAGCCGAACGGGCTACTGAGGCTCTCGTGGCAACGCCCTCGCTGAACCTTCTAGCAAGGTGAAAGCCACCATACGAGATGACTCCTCAACCCATAAGAGCGTTATTAGAAAGACCCTTTTATATTAAGTAATAAGACTTAAAATAGATCTATAAGAGCTTAGAGTAATAAGATTAAGGTTACTCGACCTTTTCTATATTTATTTAGTTATTTAGTTTATACTATTTCCTTTTTTATTTTATCTAAATAAAAAAGTTATAACTACTTACTTTATCTTTCTATTTAGAAGATATTATAATAATAACTTTATCTTATTAACTAAAAGACTTTATTGCTTTAACTATATAATATTAACTTTAATATTTATAAACCTATAAGTATTATATCTTCTTCTTTCTTTAGCTAATTTAAATACTAGATCCTCTTTTAATAAAGGGAAGCAGCCTAAAGAGAGATTTATAAGAGCTTTATTTAGTAAGATATAACCTTATGCTATAAAGTAGTCAGCTTCTAATAATAATATAGATAGATCTATGAATCTTACCTTAGGAATAGGGGTAATACTCTTAAGCACTCTACGTTCTCCTAAAGGGACTTATACTAATTAGGATATTATAGCTCTTACTAATCACCTTATAAGACGCCCTACTATTATAATAATAACTTCTTACTCTACTAGAGCGCCTAAGTTTATTAATACTAATATCTCTAACTTTATTACTAACTATAAGAGCCTTTTAAAGCTTTACTATAAGACTAATAATAATATAAAGAACGAGGTCTATATATATAGCTCTAGTAACTACTAAGATATAGTAAAATCCTATATTAGTAAAGCTAAGACCTAGAAGGAAGCTAAGGAGAAGCTTCTATACTAGTTCAGATTTATAAACCTAAAGTCTTAATAAGACCCTAATAAGGATCTTTAGAACCTAGTTATAAGATCTTATATTAAAGATAATAACCTTTCTTAGGTTATAATATTAATTACTACTATTTAATAGCTTTAATAGAGAGCTATTTAAGAAGGAGATCTAAAGCTTATTAACGCTAAGCTTATTTATATAGCTTATTATTACTTTTTAGAGAGAGCTATAAGAGCTATAGCTTAAAGTCTTAGCTACTAGCCTACTAAGGTTATTTTAAACTAATAAGTTATAATAGAAAACGCCCTAATTAAATAATCTACTACTTATTAAGAACTTTAATAGTTATCTAGCCTTATTAAGCCTAAACTAATAATAACGCTTTAAGTCCTAATAAAGATAATTCTAATAAGGTAGAAGGCTAAAGCTAAGGAACCCTCTATAGCCTAGATTACTAGCTTAATTATTAACTCTCTTATAGAGAACTTTAGGACCCTAAATATTAATAGGGCTAATTATAAGATAGATATCTTAACCCTTATTAAAAGAGTTATTAGCTAAGGAGATAATACTTTTAATCTAAATACTATAGAAGCTACTAAACCTTATAAATAATAATCTTAGGACTATTTATAAACTTAATATTAATAATAATAATACTTTTACTTATAAGCTAGATATAGAGATTATTAAGGAGGATACTAGTAATACTAGGGATTTAGAAGAGGTAGAGCAAGAGGAGGGTATAGAGGCTTCTAATAAGATAGGCTACTATAGTATATACCTTTCTAAGCTATAGGAACCTACTAATTTTATAGCGCTATTAACTATATTATTATTAGCTATATTAAGTATCTTAAGGCTAGCTAGAATAGGGTCTACTACTATATATCGCCCTATTACTTTATTAGGACCTTAGATATAAGTACTAAGGTTAAGACGGGTATTATTAATAAAGGCTATAACTATAAATTAACTAGTCGCTACACGATTCTAAAGTATATCCTAATTAATAAGGATACCTTTATATACTATATAGTTACTATAAGCAAGTTAGTAGAGAAGTAGTAGCTAAAGCTTTTAGAAGAGGTTATAAGGGTTATTAATTATAATAAGATTTACCCTAAACTATCTATTAGCTTTACGAATTTATTAAAAGATATTATATAATTATATAACTTTATAAATATAATATTCTTTAGCTTTAAGCTAAAGAACTAGTATATTAACTTAGTAGAAGATATTACTACTATAAAAAGAGGGAAAGCTAGAGGTTATTATATAGAACCTTATAATACTTATTATTACTACTCTTCCTAAATAGTAAACCTACTTATAATTTAAGACCCTCTTATTTAAATTACTTAGAGAGTTATAAAGCTATTAGATAATAAGGAGGAAGCTAAAGACGCTATACTACTAGACGCCCCTAAGGAATAAGTAAAGTAGTAAAAGTAGAATAAATAAGATAAGCCTTAGATTTAATATAGTAATTTATAAACTAGCTATACTCTTACCCTTAAGCTATATAATAAGAGAGTAAATAGGAAGGTAGCTATCCCTAAAGCCTTCTTTTATTATAACTAGCCTAATTAGGATAGAATAGTTTATAATACTACTAAAGATATAATTAATAAATATAAGGATAGATATAACTTAAAGGTATAAGAGGTCTTTATTCCTACTAATATAATATTTCTAAATTAATTTAATAAGATAAGAGCTAGTAATAGGGAGCTATAGGAATAGATAAATTAATAGAATAATAATAAGAACTATTCTAAAGGCTAAGCGACTTTAGTAGCTATTTCTATAGACTTACTTAAGTACTTATAAACTAAGGTAATTTAATTTAACTACTATATAATTAATCCTATCTTTAAAATAGGTGCTATAATAGAAGATTAGGATTCTATATTACTTCTACTACTAAGGCGTATTACTATCCTAGACTTTATTATAACCTACTAGTAGATTATTATTACCCTTTATAACCCTATGAATATACTAATTAGAGGGATTATTAATAATAGCTTAGCACCTTGCTGGAAGGTCGACCTTTTGGGTTGAGGAGTTATCTCATATAGTGGCTTTTACCTTACTAGAAGGTTTAGCGAGGGCGTTATTATCCAGGCTACGAGAGCCTTAGTAGCCCGTTCGGCTCTGATATAATTAGCCCTAGTGCGGCGCGCGTCCGACTTTATAATATTTAGAGGGTTTACTTATAAGTAGTAGGAATGTATAGGGTTCTTATATTATTTTCCTTAACTAGTAGAGGGTATAGGTTAAAATACCTATATAGTATTTCCTAAATTATACTTACAAACTAGGTAAATTTATTATAGTCTTTTTGCGAAGGGGCTGCGGTATAATTCCGAACTTAATAATAGCTTAGCTATTAACCTTATTAGCAAAAGTTATATTAAGCGCCTAGGCTTATAGAGCGATATAATTAAGATAAATATAGAGATCTATAGGATTACTAATAAAAAGTAGAGGACCTAATTTATAAGTATAATTATAAATAATATTTATATTAGTAATAATTAGATTTAAGATATTAGCTTTTTTATTTTCCTTAAAAAATAATCATAATAAGGACCTTATACTAGGAGCTCCCTTTATATTAAAGACGTAAATAATACTAGATTACGCGTAGAACTAGATTATTAGAGTTCTTTAGTTTAAAAATATTAAAATTAATATCTTACTATTATTCTATATAAGAGATTTAAGGCCTCTAGCCACTGCATAGTGATTTTACCTGCTCAAGTGCAATAGACCTTCTAACTCTCCGCCTCCTAATAATATATAGCCTTCAGTCACGTGATCGTAACTCTCCTAACCACAGCCGCACTTATACGTGCCTATAGCCTCACGATCTTTAACTTTATATTAATAATAACGTGGTTTTTGATTATTTAATAGACTATAAAACTATCGACTTTTCCTCTTGCGCACTACCTGCGCTACTAATACCGCCTCTATTACTGCTTTATCCGCTAGTCCTCTTATTTAATTAGGTTAGCTAACGCCTTTATAGCTATACCGTCGTTAGCAACGCTCTCTCTATTAGTTAGCATAAGCTATACTTACTAACGTTTATCTAAGCTGCTTAGGCCGCCTCTGCCTTAGTAATACAGAGGACCTGCTTAAAGAAGGGCTACTCTATAGGGTATATAATAAGCCGCTAAACTTCTACTACTAAGTTTACTTACTTAGCTCTAATACTATCGCGCCTTATAGAGTCCCCTATAGGGGTATTAAGGTAAGCCCTCTTAAGGGCTATATTAATAATACGCTCTCTATATATAGCGGAGTAGTTAATAAAGGAGCGGGTTTTATTAATTATATCGAGGCTAAACTCTCTAGCGATCCCCTCTATATTATTTATACTAAAGGGTATGCCTCGCTTAGGCTTAGTATATTTATATATAGGGTCTAGTACTAATATAGTTAAGGGATAAGGATAAGGATAAGGGAGAGGTATAAGGCCCTACTCGTAGAGCTTTTTATACTTCTAGCTATAAGAACCTCTTAGGAAAGACCTCTCTAGTTAAGGAGTTACCTCTTATATAGTAGTATTCGTAGCACTTTTAGCACCTTATTAAAAGGTCGACCTTTTAGGTTAAGGAGTTATCTTATATAGTAGCTTTTACCTTACTAGAAGGTTTAGCGAGGGCGTTTCTAGGCCACGAGAGCCTTAGTAGCCCGTTTAGCTCCGATATAATTAGCCCTAGTATAGCGCGCGTCCGACTTTATACGAGGGTTTGCTTGCGAGTAGTAGGAACGTATAGGGTTCCTATATTATTTTCCTTAACTAGTAGAGGGTATAGGTTAAATACCTATATAGTATTTCCCAAATTATACCTGCGAACTAGGTGAATTTATTATAGTCTTTTTGCGAAGGGGCTGCGGCGTAATTCCGAGCTTAATATAAGAGATTTAACTACTTACTTCCTAGAAATTATTACTAAGATAAACTATTTTATTTCTTCTTAGTATTAATATACCCTCTTATCTGTTATAGAGGAGGGGAAATAGAGGCTATTACTAATAAACCTAATATAGTAATAAGCTTAGACTATATAAGAGATAATTAAGAAGTTAATAATACTAAGGATAAGGAAGAGCTAGATATAACGCTAAGGAGTATAAGGGTATATTAGGATATTAAAGCAATTTAATAAGCTTTTAAAAGCTCTTATAACCTACTAGACGAAGTTAAGTAGTAATTAAACCTACATAAGAAAGTTATTACTATTTTTAAAGAACTTAGATTAATTTTTAATAAAATCCTAGAGACTATAATCTATAATAAAGTTACCCCTAAGCTTAATAATATCTATAAAGCGATTATAAGTATAGGGTATATAATAGGATATAATAGCTATAGTATTAATTATTAATACTATATTTATAGATTTAAGAAAAGAATATTAAAGAAGAAAGTACCTAGGAGGAAGTATAAGTTAATATATTAGAGAGGTATTAAAGTTATTATAGCTATAGATTCTACTTTCTCTTATAACAATTATAAACCTATACTAATAATACCTATATTACTAATAGAAGATATTAATATAATATATAAGATAAAGGATAAGAGAATTTAACTTATTAATAACGCTATATTAGATAGTTTAACCCTAAATAGAGACCTAGAGTAGAAGTTAAAGGTATAAGTAAGGGCTAAGGAGAATATAGTATTAGATCCTAGCGCCTTATTTATAAGCTGAGTTATATTAAAGTTTTTAACTATTAAATAAGAAATAAGGCTTATAAGAGCTTAATAAGAAGCTATCCTAAAGACTATTAATTATCTATAGCCTAAAGAAAAGAAGCTCTTTTTAGCTATTCTTACTATAAGAGAGAAGGCTTTAGCTTAGGAATTTAAGTATTATAGCTCTATATACCCTTCTATTATACCTCTATAGATAATTTAAATAGTACTATATACGAGGGGTTAGACCTGATTTTATTTAATAAGAGGTCGCTATAATACTATTTATTTAAGCTAAAGAGGAAAAGGGGAAGTTTTCCTCTCTAGTAGAGATTTTACTAGTTTATAGGGAATAACTAGATAAGCCCTAGGTAAGCCCTAGGTAGCTCCTAAAGGTAGTAAAGCTAGGTAGAAGCCTAGGTAAGCTTAACCTAGGTATAGCTTATAATACTATCCCCCCTCCTAGCTAGTCCCCCCCTAGGCGTAGGCTAGGTTATTATTATTATTTATAACTAGTTTATATAGGGCTTTATGCCTATTTATTATAGCAGTCTCTATAATAGCCTCTATAAGCTCCTAGGTAGGCTCTATATACCCCTCCTACTTAACTAGGACCTCGCGCCTCTACTCTCGCCTAACTACCTTCTATCGCGCTACGTATATCTCCTCTATATATTACTCGAATTCGCTATTATTAGTTATAATTAGTAGTAGCTAGGGGTCTATTCTTATCTATATAGGTAAGGGGTCCTCTAGTACCCTCTAGAGGAGGTCTATATAGAACCTTAGGTAGATATTACTAGGTATATCTAACTTAATAATATATAGGCTTAGGACTCTAACTATAGTATATTTATAATATAACTATAATAGCTTCTTACTAGGCCTAGGGCTTTTATAGTTAGCTATTAAAAGCGAAACCTTATTACTTACTTAGTACTCCTCTATAAGCATCTTATATTAGTTTATATTCTCCTTACTATATTATTACATAGCTATAATACTTACTTAGATAAAGTCTATTACTTCTTATAGTTTTATTACTAGGAGGGTAGCTACTATATCCCTAGAGGGGGCTTCTCTTATTATATTATCTACTATAAGTATAGGGTTAATATAGTACTTATATTCTAAGAAGAATAGCGAGAGCTTAGTTATATTACTAACCTTATTATAGAGCGCTAGCTAGATAGTAGGTAGGAGCTACCCCTAGTTATCCTATACCTAGGTTATAAACGCGCATAAGATAGCTTATATCTCCTAGTTCTACCTCTTAGTACTACTATTAGTCTATAGGTAGTATATAGTACTTAATAGCCTCCTTATATAAGTAAGGTAATAGAATTTAGCTTAGAAGTAGCTTACCTAGTTAAGCCCTTAATTACTAATAATACTATATAGGAACCTATAGAACTAGAAGTAGGAGGTAAGGAACTAGTAGGTATAAGCTTCTATCTCTATAATACCTATCTCCTCTAATATTACTAACTTACCTAGCCTATTTACTATAACCTATAAGTATTAGCTAGTATTATCCTTTATAAGTAATAAGTTTATAATAAAGTTTATTAAGAGGTCGAAGTATAACTAGGTAGGTACTAGTAAGGGCTTTAGGAAGCCCCTCTTAGCTTAC